>CAUPSL010000282.1:7500-30058 GCA_963514005.1 Raja brachyura
TTTGTAGGTTAATTGGCTTGGTATGAATGTAAATTGTCCCTAGTGTGTGTAGGGCAGTGTTAGTGTGTGGGGATCGCTGGTCGGCACGGACTCAGTGGGCCGAAGGGCCTGTTTCCGCGCTGTATCTCTAAACCGAACTAAACTAAATTGAGAGGAGAGACATTGAAAGGCAATTATTTCCCAAATAGGTTTGTGTGGGACGAGCTGTCAGACAGAGGAATCACTAAAGCTGGGTACAACTACCATGTTTCACAGGCGTTTGATTGTAGATGGTACTTGGTTAAGAAAGGAGTGGAGGGATTTTACCAGGATGTTGCCAGGACTAGTGGGCGGGCGCGACTCAAGTTGCAGCGGCCCCTACAGCCTGTCTATCTGTCTTTTTTTTTTTTTTTTGTCTAGTTAAATGTAGTTGTTCGTCTTTTTTTTTGTATCGTGTTCCTAACTGTGTATGTGTGGGGGGTGGTGGGGGGGGGGGGGGAAACTTTAAAATCTCTTCCCTGTACGGGAGACCCGACTTTTTTCCCTGTCGGGTCTCCGTTGTCGTTTGGGCCTAGCACAGCGGAGCGGCCTCCGACCGGGATGAGCTGCGGACTCACCATCGTGGGGCTGGCCGGCCTCGGAACGTGGGGAGCGGTGGTGGCTCGCCGCTGCAGCCCGACTCCGGGCTCCGGAACTCCGCGTGGGGAGCGGTGGTGGCTCGCCGCTGCGGCCCGACTCCGGAACTCCGCGTGGGGAGCGGTGGTGGCTCGCCGCTGCGGCCCGACTCCCGACTCCGGGTGGACTGTCGGGATATCGGGAGCTCGCGGGTCCGGGTGAGAGACCGGTCTCCGGAGCTCCCGCAACACAGCTTCTCCAGCCTGTGTCGCGGGGTTGGAGCGACCCGGAGCGGGGCTGTACATCGCCCGGCGCGGCTTCGGTGTCCGCGGGACATTCCAGCGGGACATTCCAGCGCCCGCCGGGGGCTCCAACGCTGTGACTTTGGGCCTAGAGCGGGGCCGTACATCACCCGGCCCAGCGCGGCCTCCAGGGCCGTGGGACTTGGCACCGCCCGTCTGGGGCTTCGACCTCGGGAGAGAAATGGTGCGGGGGAGAGAGAAGACTTTGCCTTCCATCACAGTGAGGAGGAGATTCACTGTGATGGATGTTTGTGTCAATTGAATTGTTTGTGTGTTTTTTATGAAACGTTCTGGTTGTAGAAACGGAGTTTTGTTCGAGCCTCTCTGAGGTTCGAATGACAAGCAATAAAATCAAATCAAATCAAATCAAAGGACTAGAGGGGGTGAGCTTTAGGGAGAGGTTCAGCAAGCTGGAACTCTATTCCTTGGAGCGCAGGAGGATGAGGGGCGAGAGGTGTATAGAATCATGAGAGGAATAGATCGGGTAGATCCACAGATTTAGCAGTTGTATAGGGCTCTGGTGAGACCACATAGAAAACATAGAAACATAGAAATTAGGTGCAGGAGGAGGCCATTCGGGCCTTCGAGCCTGCACCGCCATTCAATATGATCATGGCTGATCATCCAACTCAGTATCCCGTACCTGCCTTCTCTCCATACCCTCTGATCCCCTTAGCCACAAGGGCCACATCTAACTCCCTCTTAAATATAGCCAATGAACTGGCCTCAACTACCCTCTGTGGCAGAGAGTTCCAGAGACCCACCACTCTCTGTGTGAAAAAAGTCCTTCGCATCTCGGTCCTAAAGGATTTCCCACCTATCCTTAAGCTGTGACCCCTTGTCCTGGACCTCCCCAACATCGGGAACAATCTTCCTGCATCTAGCCTGTCCAAACCCTTAAGAATTTTGTAAGTTTCTATAAGATCGCCTCTCAATCTCCTAAATTCTAGAGAGTATAAACCGGGTCTATGCAGTCTTTGTTCATAAGACAGTCCTGACATCCCAGGAATCAGTCTGGTGAACCTTCTCTGCACTCCCTCTATGGCAATAATGTCCTTCCTCAGATTTGGAGACCAAAACTGTACGCAATACTCCAGGTGTGGTCTCACCAAGATCCTATACAACTGAAGTAGAACCTCCCTGCTCCTATACTCAAATCCTTTTGCTATGAAAGCTAACATACCATTCGCTTTCTTCACTGCCTGCTGCACCTGCATGCCTACTTTCAATGACTGGTGTACCATGACACCCAGGTCGCGCTGCATCTCCCCTTTTCCTAATCGGCCACCATTTAGATAATAGTCTGTTTTCCTGTTTTTGCCACCAAAGTGGATAACCTCACATTTATCCACATTATACTGCATCTGCCAAACATTTGCCCACTCACCCAGCCTATCCAAGTCACCTTGCAGTCTCCTAGCATCCTCCTCACAGCTAACACTGCCCCCCAGCTTAGTGTCATCCGCAAACTTGGAGATATTGCCTTCAATTCCCTCATCCAGATCATTAATGTATATATGGAGTATTGTGTCCAGTTTTGGTCTCCTAATTTGAGGAAGGACATCCTTGTGATTGAGGCAGTGCAGCGTAGGTTCATGAGATTGATCCAGAGTTGGGGAATCGAGGACCACGGGACATGGGTTTAATGTGGTGAAAAGCTTTAATTAGGAATCTGCAGGGTAACGTTTCCACATAAAGGGTGGTGGGTGTATGGAACAAGCTGCCAGAGGAGGTAGTTGAGGCTGGGACCATCCCAAAGTTAGACAGGTACATGGATAGGACAGGTTTGGAGGGATGTGGACCAAACGCAGGCAGGTGGGACTAGTATAGCTGGGACATGTTGGCCGGTGTGGGAGAGTTGGGCTGAAGGGCCTGTTTCCGCACTGTATCACTCTATGACTCTATCTGGCTGAATGCCAGCATATAGGATCAATGTGGATGAGGTGGAGCATAAGGGCCATGACTATGCTGTGAGCCTCTGGATTCTACAACCGCAGAGATGATCAGCGGTGACGTGAATGAGCAGACGGAATGTGTGCAGGAGAAAACTCTGCTTCATTTCTCAAGTCAAAGTCAAAGTCAAAGTCAAACAAACTTTATTGTCATTTAGAAATACATTGATATATGCAGTTCCAAACAAAATTCCGTTGCATTTGGCTCCCTGTGCAACACGATAATTAACCGAAGGATAGGTATGTATGAAAAGGATAAATAGACAATGGTGGCAGCCCATTACATGGCATTCAGGAGTCTGATGGCCCGTGGGAAGAAGCTGTTGCGGAACCTTGATGTTCTGCTCCTTATGCTGCGATATCTTTTTCCCGAGGGCAGCAGAGTGAACAGTCCGTGATGGAGATGTGTGGGGTCTTTTATAATACTGCTGGCCTTAGACACGCAACGTTTGGTCGCAATATCCCCGATTGAGGGGAGAGAGGTCCCGATGATTTTCTCCGCTGTCCTCACCACTCTCTGCACAGGCTTCCAGTCGGAGGCTCTACAGTCCCCAAACCAGACAGAGATACAGCTGGTCAAAATACTCTCTATGGTGCCCCTGTAGAAAGTAGTGAGGATGGGATGGGGAAGATGAGCTCTTCTCATCCGGCGCAGAAAGTGCAACCACTGCTGCGCTCTCTTAACAGTTGATGAGATGTTATTCGACCAGGTCAGACTGTTAGTGATCTGCACCCCCAGGAACTTTGTGCTACTGACCACCTCCACATCGCTGTCATTGATGTGAAGTGGTGTGGGACTGTGCCGGGTTTTCCTGAAGTCGATGAAGACCTCCTTTGTTTTTTCGACATTCAGGATCAGGTTGTTCGTATTGCACCAGTCCGCCAGTTGTTTCACCTCCTCCCTGTAAGCCAGCTCATTGTCGTCCCTGATGAGGCCCTATCACCACTGTTGTGTCATCTGCGTACTTCATGATGTGGTTTGTACTAAACCTGGCACAACAGTCGTGAGTCATCAGGGTGAACAGCAGTGGACTCAGGACACAGCCCTGAGTGGAGCCGGTGCTCAGAGAGATGGTGTTAGAGGTGTTATTTACAACCCTCGCTGACTGGGGTCTGTCAGTGAGGAAGTCCAGTAGCCAGTTACACATGGGGGTGCCGAGGCCCAATGGAACCAGTTTGCTTATCAGGTGCTGTGGGATAATGGTGTTGAATGCTGAACTGAAATCCACGAACAACATTCGCACATAGGTGTTCTTCTCCTCTCGATGTTCCAGGCTTTTCCATGCCACGTTCCATGGCATTTCTGTGCCATTTTGAAAGATCGCCCAACATGGCCTGAAACTAAGCCCTTCTCCCCTCTCCCATCAGGCAAGAGGTACAGAAGTGTGAAAACGCACACCTCCAGGTTCAGCATCATTTTCTTCCCAGCTGTTATCAGGCAACTGAACCATCCTACCACACCCAGACAGCAGTGGCTGAACCACTAACTACCTCATTGGTGGCCCTCGGACTATCTCTAATCGGGCCTTGCTGGCTTTATCTTGCACTGAACGTCATTCCCTTGTCATTCCCTTACACTGTAAATGGCTCGATTGTAATCATGTATAGGTTAGCACGCAACAAAAGCTTTTCACTGTACCTCGATACATGTGACCACAAACTAAACTGAACTCAACTCAACTAACCCCTGACACCCGCACTAATCAATAACCTATCTATCTCTGCCTTAAAGATACCCAATGACTTGGCCTCCGCAGCCCTCTGTGGCAATGAATTCCACAGATTCACCACCCTCTGACTAAAGAAATTCCCCCTCATCTTCTTCCTGAAGGAACGTCCTTTAATTGTGAGGCTGGGACCTCTGGTCCTAGACTCCCCCACGAGTGAGTGAGTGAGTGAGTGTGTGTGTGTGTGTGGGGGGGGGGGGGGGTGGGCTTGTGCAGTAACCTGCTTCATCCATTGACTCCTTGAAACCCCATCTATCCCTCGTGACGTCCATCTGCCGCTGGGTGTGACGTGTGTCTGTGTGGGTTTGTTCCCTGACTCTGTGATCCAATGTCCGCTGATTGGTCACAGTGTTTAATGTTTCACTGTGTGTTACTGTCTGCCCCGTCTACTCGCCGTCTGGGTCAGTGTCTCTTACCCCGTCCGTGTCTGGGTCACTGTCCGTGTCTGGGTCACTGTCTGTGTCTGGGTCATTGTCTCTTACGCCGTCTGTGTCTAGGTCACTGTCTGTGTCTGGGTCTGGGTCAGTGTCTCTTACCCCGTCTGTGTCTGGGTCAGTGTCTGGGTCTGGGTCAGTGTCTCTTACCCCGTCTGTGTCTGGGTCACTGTCTGGGTCTGGGTCAGTGTCTCTTACCCTGTCTGTGTCTCTTACCCCGTCTGTGTCTGGGTCAGTGTCTGTGTCTGGGTCAGTGTCTCTTACCCTGTCTGTGTCTCTTACCCCGTCTGTGTCTGGGTCAGTGTCTCTTACGCCGTCTGTGTCTAGGTCACTGTCTGTGTCTGGGTCAGTGTCTCTTACCCTGTCTGTGTCTCTTACCCCGTCTGTGTCTGGGTCAGTGTCTGGGTCTGGGTCAGTGTCTCTTACCCCGTCTGTGTCTGGGTCAGTGTCTGGGTCTGGGTCAGTGTCTCTTACCCCGTCTGTGTCTGGGTCAGTGTCTGTGTCTGGGTCAGTGTCTCTTACCCTGTCTGTGTCTCTTACCCCGTCTGTGTCTGGGTCAGTGTCTCTTACGCCGTCTGTGTCTAGGTCACTGTCTGTGTCTGGGTCTGGGTCTGGGTCAGTGTCTCTTACCCCGTCTGTGTCTGGGTCAGTGTCTGGGTCTGGGTCAGTGTCTCTTACCCCGTCTGTGTCTGGGTCACTGTCTGTGTCTGGGTCAGTGTCTCTTACCCCGTCTGTGTCTGGGTCACTGTCTGTGTCTGGGTCAGTGTCTGGGTCAGTGTCTCTTACCCCGTCTGTGTCTGGGTCACTGTCTGGGTCTGGGTCAGTGTCTGGGTCAGTGTCTCTTACCCCGTCTGTGTCTGGGTCAGTGTCTGGGTCTGGGTCAGTGTCTCTTACCCCGTCTGTGTCTGGGTCAGTGTCTGGGTCTGGGTCAGTGTCTCTTACCCTGTCTGTGTCTCTTACCCCGTCTGTGTCTGGGTCAGTGTCTCTTACGCCGTCTGTGTCTAGGTCACTGTCTGTGTCTGGGTCTGGGTCTGGGTCAGTGTCTCTTACCCCGTCTGTGTCTGGGTCAGTGTCTGGGTCTGGGTCAGTGTCTCTTACCCCGTCTGTGTCTGGGTCACTGTCTGTGTCTGGGTCAGTGTCTCTTACCCCGTCTGTGTCTGGGTCACTGTCTGTGTCTGGGTCAGTGTCTGGGTCAGTGTCTCTTACCCCGTCTGTGTCTGGGTCACTGTCTGGGTCTGGGTCAGTGTCTGGGTCAGTGTCTCTTACCCCGTCTGTGTCTGGGTCAGTGTCTGGGTCTGGGTCAGTGTCTCTTACCCCGTCTGTGTCTGGATCAGTGTCTGGATCAGTGTCCGTGTCTGGGTCACTGTCTGTTTCTGGGTCAGTGTCTCTTACCCCGTCTGTGTCTGGGTCACTGTCTGTGTCTGGGTCAGTGTCTGGGTCAGTGTCTCTTACCCCGTCTGTGTCTGGGTCACTGTCTGGGTCTGGGTCAGTGTCTGGGTCAGTGTCTCTTACCCCGTCTGTGTCTGGGTCAGTGTCTGGGTCTGGGTCAGTGTCTCTTACCCCGTCTGTGTCTGGATCAGTGTCTGGATCAGTGTCCGTGTCTGGGTCACTGTCTGTTTCTGGGTCAGTGTCTCTTACCCCGTCTGTGTCTGGGTCACTGTCTGTGTCTGGGTCAGTGTCTGGGTCAGTGTCTCTTACCCCGTCTGTGTCTGGGTCACTGTCTGGGTCTGGGTCAGTGTCTGGGTCAGTGTCTCTTACCCCGTCTGTGTCTGGGTCAGTGTCTGGGTCAGTGTCTCTTACCCCGTCTGTGTCTGGATCAGTGTCTGGATCAGTGTCCGTGTCTGGGTCACTGTCTGTTTCTGGGTCAGTGTCTCTTACCCCGTCTGTGTCTGGGTCACTGTCTGTGTCAGTGTCTCACACCCCATCTGGGTTAGTGTCTCTTACCCCGTCTGTGTCTGGTTCAGTGCCTGTGTCTGGGTCAGTGTCGCCTAACCCGTCCATGTCTGGTCCAATGTCTGTGTCTGGTTCAGTGTCTGTGTCTGGGCCACTGTCTGTGTCTGGGTCAGTGTCTGTTACACCATCTGTGACCAGTCCAGTGTCTGTGTCTGGGTCAGTCTCTTTAACCCCGTCTGCATACGAGTCCGTGTCTCTTACCCCATCTGTGTCTGGTTCAGTGCCTGTGTCTGCGTCAGTGTCTCCTAACCCGTCCATGTCTGGTCCAATGTCTGTGTCTGGGTCACTGTCTGTGTCTGGATCAATGTCTGTGTCTGGGTCAATGTCTGTGTCTGGGTCATTGTCTGTGTCTGGGTCATTGTCTCTTTCCCCATCTGTGTCTGGTTCAGTGTCTGTGTCTGGGCCTCTGTCTATGTCTGGTTTATGATCAGTGTCTGGCTTAGTGTCTGTTACCCCGTCTGTGTCTGGTTCAGTGTCTGTGTCTGGTTCAGTGCCAGTTAATCTGTCTGTGTCTCAGTCACTGTCTGTACCCTGTCTGTGTCTAGTTCAGTGTCTGTGTCTGGTTCAGTGCCAGTTAATCTGTCTGTGTCTCAGTCACTGTCTGTACCCTGTTTGTGTCTAGTTCAGGGTCTGTTCCCCCTATCTGTCTGGTTCGGTGTCTGTCTGGTTAAGTTTTGTCTGGATCAGTCTCTGTCTGTTTCATTGTCTGTCTGGGGCAGCTTCTGTCTGGCGCATTGTCTGCCTAGTTCATTGGCCATCTGGGTTTGTCTCTGTCTGGTTCAGGATCGATCCCAGGTCTCTGAAGCTGTGAGGCAGTAACTCCTCTGCTATGTTCTATAGCATAGACATAGTGGGCTGAAGGGCCTGTTCCTGTGCTGAGCTTTTCCATGGCCAGGACATGTGGGGCCAAATGGCCTGTTCCTTGTGCCGTACTGTTCTATGTCCCATGATACAGACATAGTGGGCCAAATTTTGGTCTCCAAATCTGAGGAAAGACATCCTTGCCATAGAGGGGGTACAGAGAAGATTCACCAGACTGATTCCTGGGATGGTAGGACTTCCATATGAAGAAAGACTGGATAGACTCGGTTTGTACTCGCCGGAATTTAGGAGATTGAGAGGGGATCTTATAGAAACTTACAACATTCTTAAGGGGTTGGACAGGCTAGATGCTGGAAGATTGTTCCCGATGTTGGAGAGGTCCAGGACAAGGGGTCACAGTCTAAGGATAAGGGGGAAGTCTTTTAGGACCGAGATGAGAAAAACATTCTTTACACAGAGAGTGGTGAGTCTCTGGAATTCTCTGCCACAGAAGGTAGTTGAGGCCAGTTCATTGGCTATATTTAAGAGGGCGTTAGATGTGGCCCTTGTGGCTAAAGGGATCAGGGGGTATGGAGAGAAGGCAGGTACGGGATACTGAGTTGGATGATCAGCCATGATCATATTGAATGGCGGTGCAGGCTCGAAGGGCCGAATGGGCTACTCCTGCACCTATTTTTCTATGTTTCTAAGGGCCTGTTCCTGAAGAAGGGTCTCGACCCGAAACGTCACCCATCCCCTTCTCTCCAGAGATGCTGCCTGTCCCGCTGAGTTACTCCAGCATTCTGTGCCGGCCTCCTGTGCAGTACGATGTATCTTGTAGACAGTAGTGGGTGCAGAGGTTGAATCAAATGCAGGAGTCCCTTGCCCAGAGTAGGGGAATTGGGAACCAGAGGACACAGGTTCGAGGTGAAGGGGAGCAGATTTAGGAGGAATCTGAGGGGGAACCTCTCCACCCAAAATGTGGTGGCTGTATGGAACCAGCTGCCAGAGAAGGTAGTTGAGGCTGTGAGTTAAGAAACAGTTACACAGGTACATTGACAGGACAGGTTTGGAGGGATATGGACTTCTTAGAATAAAGGGGAGGTCATTTAAGACTGAGGTGAGAAAAACGTTTCCATCCAGAGAGTTGTGAATTTGTGGAATTCCCTGCACAGAGGGCAGTGGAGGCCAAGTCACTGGATGGATTTAAGAGAGAGTTAGATAGAGTTCAAGGGGCTAGTGGAGTCAAGGGATATGGGGAGAAGGCAGGCACGGGTTATTGATTGGGGTCGATCAGTTTTTCACCCAGAGAGTTGTGAATTTGTGGAATTCCCTGCACAGAGGGCAGTGGAGGCCAAGTCACTGGATGGATTTAAGAGAGAGTTGGATAGAGCTCTAGGGGCTAGTGGAGTCAAGGGATATGGGGAGAAGGCAGGCACGGGTTATTGATTGGGGTCGATCAGCCATGATCACAATGAATGGCGGTGCTGGCTCGAAGGGCCGAATGGCCTCCTCCTGCACCTATTTTCCATGTTTCTATGTTTCTAAGTGCAGGCAGTTGGGACTAGTGTCGATGGGACACGTTGGTCGAGAGTGGGCCGAAGGGCCTGTTTCCACGCTGTAACACTCTATAACTCTATGCATCTGTCTATTCCAAAGATGGACACAAAATGCTGGAGTAACTCAGCAGGCCAGGCAGCGCCCCTGGAGAGAAGGAATGGGTGACATTTCAGGTCGAGACCCTTCTTCAGGAACAGGCGCTTTGGCCCACTATGTCTATATCATGGAACGTCACCTATTCCTTCTCTCCGGAGATACTGCCTAACCCCCTGAGTTACTCCAGCATTTGGTGTCTATCTTAGGGAGCAAAGTTCCAGTGCTTGTTCAGGAAACACAATCTAATATAATTGAAGTAAGCATGCAGGTACAGCAGGTAGTGAAGTATGCAAAAGGCATGTTGGCCTTCATAGCGAGAGGGGAATATGCTGTATTTAAGAGGGAGTTAGATGTGGCCCTTGTGGCTAAGGGGATCAGGGGGTATGGAGAGAAGGCAGGTACGGGATACTGAGTTGGATGATCAGCCATGATCATATTGAATGGCGGTGCAGGCTCGAAGGGCCGAATGGCCTACTCCTGCACCTAATTTCTATGTTTCTATGTTCCTGAGTCTGGTGGTGCGCGCTTTGAAGCTTCTGTACCTTCTGCCGGACGGGAGTGGGGAGAGGAAGGAATGACCGGGGTGGGTGGGACAGGGGCAAGTCTTTAATGGTGTTGGCTGCCTTCCCGAGGCAGCGTGAAGTACAGATGGAGTCGATGGTTGTGGGGAGTGTGGTCTGTGTGACGGACTGGCCTACATTTACAACTCTCTGCAGTTTGTTGCGGGCTTGGGCAGAGCTGCTCCCAAACCTGATCTGCTCCATGTGTGTTTACAATATCCAGGGATACGACACAGCTTGATTTAAATTGGCCTACCACCAGTCAAAAGATACAGTCACAAGGCATTGAAAGTGCTGCGTGCATTACAATGATAATGCTGCTTAAGTGACAAGGCATCGCACCGCACATATGAAGTGGAATTACTGAGCGGAACAGTCCAGGGTGGGGGATGGACAAAGATTAGTGGGGGGGGGAGAGGGGGGGGGGGGGGGGTCACTCAGTCTACCCCATGACAGGAGGGGGAGGTGCTGTGCAGTTTGATAGCCACAGGGATACGATATGGTACGGTTTGATGCTCAAAGATAAAATATCATATGATGTGATACGATATGGTATGATAAGATAAGATACTGATATGATGCGATATGTTACGATACGGTGCGATCTGATACTGATATGATAGGGTACGATACTGATACGATACTGATATGATAGGGTGCAATACGATACTGATATGATAGGGTGCAATACGATACTGATATGATAGGGTACGATACAATACGATACTGATACGATACTGATATGATAGGGTGCAATACGATACTGATATGATAGGGTGCAATACGATACTGATATGATAGGGTACGATACAATACGATACTGATACGATACTGATATGATAGGGTGCGATACGATACTGATACTGCTATGATAGGGTGCAATACGATACTGATATGATAGGGTACGATACGATACTGATATAGGGTACGATACAATACAATACTGATACGATACTGATATGATAGGGTGCAATACGATACTGATACTGCTATGATAGGGTGCAATACGATACTGATAAGATAGGGTACGATACGATCCGATACTGATATGATAGGGTACGATACGATCCGATACTGATATGATAGGGTACGATACGATCCGATACTGATATGATAGGGTACGATACAATACGATACTGATACGATACTGATATGATAGGGTGCGATACGATACTGATACTGCTATGATAGGGTGCAATACGATACTGATATGATAGGGTACGATACGATACTGATATAGGGTACGATACAATACAATACTGATACGATACTGATATGATAGGGTGCAATACGATACTGATACTGCTATGATAGGGTGCAATACGATACTGATATGATAGGGTATGATACAATACGATACTGATAAGATAGGGTACGATACGATCCGATACTGATATGATAGGGTACGATACGATCCGATACTGATATGATAGGGTACGATACGATCCGATACTGATATGATAGGGTGCGATACAATACGATACTGATATGATAGGGTACGATATGATCCGATACTGATATGATAGGGAACTCTCTAGAATTTAGGAGATTGAGAGGGGATCTTATAGAAACTTACAAAATTCTTAAGGGGTTGGACAGGCTAGATACAGGAAGATTGTTCCCGATGTTGGGGAGGTCCAGGACAAGGGGTCACAGCTTAAGGATAAGGGGGAAATCCTTTAGGACCGAGATGAGAAAGACTTTTTTCACACAGAGAGTGGTGGGTCTCTGGAACTCTCTGCCACAGAGGGTAGTTGAGGCCAGTTCATTGGCTATATTTAAGAGGGAGTTAGATGTGGCCCTTGTGGCTAAGGGGATCAGAGGGTATGGAGAGAAGGCAGGTACGGGATACTGAGTTGGATGATCAGCCATGATCATATTGAAAGGCGGTGCAGGCTCGAAGGGCCGAATGGCCTACTCCTGCACCTAATTTCTATGTTTCTATGTTTCTATGGTACGATACGATACGATACTGGTATGATATGGTACGATACAATCCGATACTGATAAGATAGGGTACGATACGATCCGATACTGATATGATAGGGTACGATACGATACGCTACTGATATGATAGTGTACGATACGATCCAATGCTGATATGATATGGGTACGATACGATACGATACTGATATGATAGGGTACGATACGATCCGATGCTGATATGATATGGGTACGATACGATACGATACTGATATGATATGGGTACGATACGATCCGATGCTGATAGGATATGGGTACGATACGATACTGATATGAAAGGGTACGAATCGATCCGATACTGATAAGATGGGGTACGATACGATACGACACTAATATGACATGGTACGATACGATATGATAATGATATGATAGGGTGTGATATGATCCAATGCTGATATGATATGGATACGATACGATACTGATATGATATGGGTACGATACGATACTGATATGATAGTGTACGATACGATACGATGCTGATATGATATGCGTACAATACAATACGATGCTGATATGATATGGGTACGATACGATCCGATGCTGATATGATGGGGCATGATACGATACGATACTGATATGATAGTGTACGATACGATAGATACAGGAGGGAAATTGATCTGCCAACAGTCATGGAATGCAACAAGATACACAAAGCATGAAATTAAATTAAAGGGACAAGTGGAACCAGTCTGTTGCTGAAGGTGCTTCTCAGGTTGACCAGTGTGTGATGGAGGGGGTGAGCTGTATTGTCCGGGATGCTCCTTCAGTTTGAGGAGCATCCTCCCCTCCAAGAGCATCCTCCCCGTGAGTTTGATAGCTGGCGGGAGGTTTCTAACCCGTTTGAACCCAGGACTCTTGAGTTACGTCGGCCTCTTCTGCCGGACGGGAGAGGGGGGAAGAAGGAATGACCGGGGTGGGACAAGTCTTTGGTGATGTAGCTGCCTTTCGCAGCATGAGTGAAGGCAGGTCGTCAAAGAGTAACCTGCTGAGATGATGGGTGACCTGTACCTCCATGGGGTCGGGTCGGGTCGGGTGGGCCAGGTACATCCAGCAGGGAGTCAACATGCACTCGATGGGCTGAGTGGCCCTCTACCAAGCTGCATGCCCTCCTCCAAACTCTTTCTCTCCCTCTCCCTCTCTCCCTCTCTCCCTCTCTCCCTCTCTCCCTCTCTCCCTCCCTCTCTCCCACTCTCCCTCTCCCTCTCTCCCACTCTCCCTCTCCCTCTCCCTCTCCCCCTCCCCCCCTCCCCCTCCCCCCTCTCCCTCTCCCTCTCCCTCTCCCTCTCCCTCTCCCTCTCCCTCTCCCTCTCCCTCTCCCTCTCCCTCTCCCTCCCCCCTCCCCCCTCCCCCCTCTCCCTCTCCCTCTCCCTCTCCCTCCCCCTTTCCCTCTCCCTCTCCCTCTCCCCTTCTCCCTCTCCCTCCATCTCCCTCTCCCTCTCCTTCTTCCTCTCCCTCCCCCTCTCCCTCTCCCTCTCCCCCTCCCTCTCCCTCTCCCTCCCCCTCTCCCTCTCCCTCTCCCTCTCCCCTCTCCCCTCTCCCTCTCCCCCTCTCCCTCTCCCTCCCTCTCCCTCTCTCCCCCCCCTCCTCCCGCCACCCCTCTCCCCCTCTCGCCCTCTCCCCGTCACTAAACCCTGTGTCCTCTCTGCCCCCTTGCGCCAGGTGGCACCGAGTGGCGATCAGCGTGCAGAAGAAGAAGGTGACAATGATCGTGGACTGCAAGAAGATGGTGACCAAGAGCCTGCCCCGCGGCAACAAACCAGTGGTGGACACCAAGGGCATCGTTCTGTTTGGAGCCAGGATTCTGGACGACGAGGTCTTTGAGGTACGGACAATGTCCAGGACTTCTCTCCCACCAACACCTCTCTAACACATGTAGAACGCAACTGCAGACAGACACTAAATGCTGGAGTAACTCAGCGGGACAGGCAGCGACTCTGGAGAGAAGGAATGGGCGACGTTTCGGGTCGAGACCCTTCTTCAGACTGATGTCAAGGGAGTGGGCGGGACAGGGATAAAATGCTGTTGGAGACAGTAAGACCGTTTAGTATAGCAATGTTACAAAATTTTGAGATTTAAAAAATCAAGTCTGCAATTTATCCCATCAGATAAAGCATAAAATGAAGTTTAACTTGACACCTAATTCACTTTCATATCTTCAGTATTAAGAAAGTTATGGCCATTTACATACTCGGAAATTAGCAACTTGTTCCCCATTGCCTTTCAATTGACTTAACTCAAAAGCTGTGATCTGGAACAGTTAAAAGCCCTTAACTTTCTTAAAAATTAAGAGAACTCAATGAAATTTTCACTTATTATAGGTTGAAGCATTCTGAAACAAATATGAAACAATCTTACTTGGATGACCTGAAATTAAAGCATATAATTAGTTAGTTATCTAATTGTAGCTAATTACAAAATTCAATGAGTAGATCTAAACATCTATCCATTTCTTAAGAAAAGATAAACTTTTTTTCAAATTGCCTAAGTGTCCAAATAACATTCACACAATAATCCACAATATAACATAATTTTTAAATCTCATTTTCATGAATTTCTGGGCCAAATGGAAGGAATCTAGTGTTTAATGCCTGTAAATTAATGGCCATTTAAATCAACTAGCGAGTGGGTTTTAGTGGAATGCGGTGGATTGGAACGTTGCGGTTTGCGGTGAAGTCGGGAGGAAAAATACTGTTTGTTCATACATTTTTTTGGACCCCATTTCGCAACATGAAAATATTATTAAAGCCTCCCGAAAAAACCAACTTTTAATATAAAAATAAACTATTTACCTTTTTTTCTCCCCTACGCAAAATCCTTCCGGTTGTCGGCGCTCACGGCTGTTGAAGGTGATTTGTAAATTACTCTAGTTAACAAATAATTTAGAGTAATTTAAAAATACCTTCATTCATGAAATGTCGGAGCGATTTTTCTTCCGCAAATAAATTGCCCGACATTGATCGATTTTCCCTGCCTGTGGAAAAACGGCACTTTAAGCCCGCCCCCCCTCTGAAAGGCGCCAAAGTCGCGCACACGGGGAGCGGCAGAACTGCAGCGCCGCTCAAGGTAAGTTTTGTAACATACCTATTTAGTATAGTTCATTTTAGAGATTCAACTGGGGAACAGGACCTTCGGCCCACCGGGTACGTACTGGCCAACGATCTCCACACACTAACACTATCGTACGTACATCTTAGCGGCAATTTTACATTCACACCAAGCCGATTAACCTACAAACCTGTGCGTCTTTGGAGTGTGGGGGGGAAACCGAAGATCTCGGAGAAAACCCACGCACACTCGGGGAGAACGTGCAAACTCCGTACAGACAGACATGGTTAAGATCGAACTCTGGCGCTGTTAGGCAGTAACGCTACCGTTACGCCACCGTGCTGCCCACTGGTGGGAGAACTGGGAAGGAGGATGGGATGGAGAGAGAGGGAACTACTTGAAGTTAGACACGTCAGTGTTCACACTGCTGGGTTGTGAGTATGAGGTGCTGTTCCTCCAATTTGTGCTGAGCCTCACGCTGACAATGGAGGATGCCCAGGCCAGAATCTCATTGCTTTATCATGTATCGATTGTAGTCGTGCTAGCCCACAAACAAAACAGCGTTTCCCTGTACCCCGGTACATGTGACAATAAACTACACTGAACCTCGCTCTGGCCCCTAGCAACCTCCCGACTCCGGGGTAACCAAAGTGTTCCTGATGCTCTGGACCTGTTGGTTGATGGGTGGGATAGATGGGATGGGTTGGGTCAAGGGTTATCTTGTCACCCCTCTCTGAATCCAGGACACAAAATGCTGCAGTAACTCAGCGAGACAGGGAGCATCTCTGGAAAGAATGAATGGGTGTCGTTTGTGGGTAGGATGGAACTACTGTACGGGGGATCATTGGTCGGTGCGCACTCGGTGGGCCGAATGGCCTGTTTCATAGAAACATAGAAACATAGAAACATAGAAAATAGGTGCAGGAGTAGGCCATTCGGCCCTTCGAGCCTGCACCGCCATTCAATGTGATCATGGCTGATCATCCAACTCAGTATCCCGTACCTGCCTTCTCTCCATACCCTCTGATCCCCTTAACCACAAGGGCCACATCTAACTCCCTCTTAAATATAGCCAATGAACTGGCCTCAACTACCCTCTGTGGCAGAGAGTTCCAGAGACCCATCACTCTCTGTGTGAAAAAAGTCCTTCTCATCTCGGTCCTAAAGGATTTCCCCCTTATCCTTAAGCTGTGACCCCTTGTCCTGGACCTCCCCAACATCGGGAACAATCTTCCTGCATCTAGCCTGTCCAACCCCTTAAGAATTTTGTAAGTTTCTATAAGATCCCCCCTCAATCTCCTAAATTCTAGAGAGTATAAACCGAGTCTATGCAGTCTTTGTTCATAAGACAGTCCTGACATCCCAGGAATCAGTCTGGTGAACCTTCTCTGCACTCCCTCTATGGCAATAATGTCCTTCCTCAGATTTGGAGACCAGAACTGTACGCAATACTCCAGGTGTGGCCTCACCAAGACCCTATACAACTGAAGTAGAACCTCCCTGCTCCTATACTCAAATCCTTTCGCTATGAATGCTAACATACCATTCGCTTTCTTCACTGCCTGCTGCACCTGCATGCCTACTTTCAATGACTGGTGTACCATGACACCCAGGTTGCGCTGCATCTCCCCTTTTCCTAATCGGCCTCCATTTAGATAATAAATTTCCATTACTGGTAAATTACTGGTTCCATTACATAATAAATTAGATAATACAGTTCCCACTATATCTCTAAACTAACCAGTTAAACTCAGCGGGTCAGGCAGCATCTGCGGAGGGTTCGGATAGACTGCGTTTTGTTTCAGTCGGAAGAAAAGTAAACTGAACTAAACTAAACTAAACTAAAGCAAATTCAATGAAACTCAACTAAACAGAATCAAATTAAACTAACCTGAACTGGAATTAAGTTCATGTAAACTAAAGCAAACTAAACCAAACTAAACTGAACTAAGCTAGTCAACTAAATGGAATTAAATTAAATAAAACCAGACCAAATTAAACCAAATTAAACCAAACCAAACCAAACCAGACCAAACCAGACCAAATTAAACCAGACCAAATTAAACCAGACCAAATTAAACCAAATTAAACCAAACCAAACCAAACCAGACCAAACCAGACCAAATTAAACCAGACCAAATTAAACCAGACCAAATTAAACCAGACCAAATTAAACCAGACCAAATTAAACCAAACCAGACCAAACCAGACCAAATTAAACCAGACCAAATTAAACCAGACCAAATTAAACCAGACCAAATTAAACCAGACCAAATTAAACCAGACCAAATTAAACCAGACCAAATTAAACCAGACCAAATTAAACCAGACCAAATACCAAACCAGACCAAATTAAACCAGACCAAATTAAACCAGACCAAATTAAACCAGACCAAATTAAACCAGACCAAATTAAACCAGACCAAATTAAACCAGACCAAACCAAACCAGACCAAACCAAACCAGACCAAATTAAACCAGACCAAATTAAACCAGACCAAATTAAACCAGACCAAATTAAACCAAATTAAACCAAATTAAACCAAACCAAACCAGACCAAATTAAACCAGACCAAATTAAACCAGACCAAATTAAACCAGACCAAATTAAACCAGACCAAATTAAACCAGACCAAATTAAACCAGACCAAATTAAACCAGACCAAATTAAACCAGACCAAATTAAACCAGACCAAATTAAACCAGACCAAACCAAACCAGACCAAATTAAACCAGACCAAATTAAACCAGACCAAATTAAACCAGACCAAACCAAACCAGACCAAATTAAACCAGACCAAATTAAACCAGACCAAATTAAACCAAACCAAATTAAACCAGACCAAATTAAACCAGACCAAATTAAACCAGACCAAATTAAACCAGACCAAATTAAACCAGACCAAATTAAACCAGACCAAATTAAACCAGACCAAATTAAACCAGACCAAATTAAACCAGACCAAACCAGACCAAATTAAACCAGACCAAATTAAACCAAACAAAATTAGACCAGACCAAACCAGACCAAATTAAACCAGACCAAATTAAACCAGACCAAATTAAACCAGACCAAACCAAACCAGACCAAATTAAACCAGACCAAATTAAACCAGACCAAATTAAACCAGACCAAATTAAACCAGACCAAATTAAACCAGACCAAATTAAACCAGACCAAATTAAACCAGACCAAATTAAACCAGACCAAATTAAACCAGACCAAACCAAACCAAACCAAACCAAACCAGACCAAATTAAACCAGACCAAATTAAACCAGACCAAATTAAACCAGACCAAATTAAACCAGACCAAATTAAACCAGACCAAATTAAACCAGACCAAATTAAACCAGACCAAATTAAACCAGACCAAATTAAACCAGACCAAATTAAACCAGACCAAATTAAACCAGACCAAACCAAACCAGACCAACTTAAACCAGACCAAATTAAACCAGACCAAATTAAACCAAACCAAATTAAACCAAATTAAACCAAACCAAACCAGACCAAATTAAACCAGACCAAATTAAACCAGACCAAATTAAACCAGACCAAATTAAACCAGACCAAATTAAACCAGACCAAATTAAACCAGACCAAATTAAACCAGACCAAATTAAACCAGACCAAATTAAACCAGACCAAATTAAACCAGACCAAATTAAACCAAACCAAACCAAACCAGACCAAATTAAACCAGACCAAATTAAACCAGACCAAATTAAACCAAACCAAACCAGACCAAACCAAACCAGACCAAACCAAACCAGACCAAATTAAACCAGACCAAATTAAACCAGACCAAATTAAACCAGACCAAACCAAACCAGACCAAATTAAACCAGACCAAATTAAACCAGACCAAATTAAACCAAACCAAACCAAACCAGACCAAATTAAACCAGACCAAATTAAACCAGACCAAACCAAACCAGACCAAATTAAACCAGACCAAATTAAACCAGACCAAATTAAACCAGACCAAATTAAACCAGACCAAACCAAACCAGACCAAATTAAACCAGACCAAATTAAACCAGACCAAATTAAACCAGACCAAATTAAACCAGACCAAACCAAACCAGACCAAATTAAACCAGACCAAATTAAACCAGACCAAATTAAACCAGACCAAATTAAACCAGACCAAATTAAACCAGACCAAATTAAACCAGACCAAATTAAACCAGACCAAATTAAACCAGACCAAATTAAACCAGACCAAATTAAACCAGACCAAATTAAACCAGACCAAATTAAACCAGACCAAACCAAACCAGACCAAATTAAACCAGACCAAATTAAACCAGACCAAATTAAACCAGACCAAATTAAACCAGACCAAATTAAACCAGACCAAATTAAACCAGACCAAATTAAACCAGACCAAATTAAACCAGACCAAATTAAACCAGACCAAACCAAACCAGACCAAACCAAACCAGACCAAATTAAACCAGACCAACCAAACCAGACCAAACCAAACCAGATCAAATTAAACCAGACCAAATTAAACCAGACCAAATTAAACCAGACCAAATTAAACCAGACCAAATTAAACAGACCAAACTAAACCAAACCAAACCAAACCAAACCAAACCAGACCAAATTAAACCAGACCAAATTAAACCAGACCAAATTAAACCAGACCAAATTAAACCAGAACAAATTAAACCAGACCAAATTAAACCAGACCAAATTAAACCAGACCAAATTAAACCAGACCAAATTAAACCAGACCAAAATAAACCAGACCAAATTAAACCAGACCAAATTAAACCAGACCAAATTAAACCAGACCAAACCAAACCAGACCAAATTAAACCAGACCAAATTAAACCAGACCAAATTAAACCAAACCAAATTAAACCAAATTAAACCAAACCAAACCAGACCAAATTAAACCAGACCAAATTAAACCAGACCAAATTAAACCAGACCAAATTAAACCAGACCAAATTAAACCAGACCAAATTAAACCAGTTCAAATTAAACCAGACAAATTAAACCAGACCAAATTAAACCAGACCAAATTAAACCAGACCAAATTAAACCAGACCAAATTAAACCAAACCAAACCAAACCAGACCAAATTAAACCAGACCAAATTAAACCAGACCAAATTAAACCAAACGAAACCAGACCAAACGAAACCAGACCAAACCAAACCAGACCAAATTAAACCAGACCAAATTAAACCAGACCAAATTAAACCAGACCAAATTAAACCAGACCAAACCAAACCAGACCAAATTAAACCAGACCAAATTAAACCAAACCAAATTAACCAAACCAAACCAAACCAGACCAAATTAAACCAGACCAAATTAAACCAGACCAAATTAAACCAGACCAAACCAAACCAGACCAAATTAAACCAGACCAAATTAAACCAGACCAAACCAAACCAGACCAAATTAAACCAGACCAAATTAAACCAGACCAAACCAAACCAGACCAAATTAAACCAGACCAATTAAACCAGACCAAATTAAACCAGACCAAATTAAACCAGACCAAATTAAACCAGACCAAATTAAACCAGACCAAATTAAACCAGACCAAATTAAACCAGACCAAATTAAACCAGACCAAATTAAACCAGACCAAATTAAACCAGACCAAATTAAACCAGACCAAATTAAACCAGACCAAATTAAACCAGACCAAATTAAACCAGACCAAATTAAACCAGACCAAACCAAACCAGACCAAATTAAACCAGACCAAATTAAACCAGACCAAATTAAACCAGACCAAATTAAACCAGACCAAATTAAACCAGACCAAATTAAACCAGACCAAATTAAACCAGACCAAATTAAACCAGACCAAATTAAACCAGACCAAACCAAACCAGACCAAACCAAACCAGACCAAATTAAACCAGACCAAACCAAACCAGACCAAACCAAACCAGATCAAATTAAACCAGACCAAATTAAACCAGACCAAATTAAACCAGACCAAATTAAACCAGACCAAATTAAACCAGACCAAACTAAACCAAACCAAACCAAACCAAACCAAACCAGACCAAATTAAACCAGACCAAATTAAACCAGACCAAATTAAACCAGACCAAATTAAACCAGAACAAATTAAACCAGACCAAATTAAACCAGACCAAATTAAACCAGACCAAATTAAACCAGACCAAATTAAACCAGACCAAATTAAACCAGACCAAATTAAACCAGACCAAATTAAACCAGACCAAATTAAACCAGACCAAACCAAACCAGACCAAATAAACCAGACCAAATTAAACCAGACCAAATTAAACCAAACCAAATTAAACCAAATTAAACCAAACCAAACCAGACCAAATTAAACCAGACCAAATTAAACCAGACCAAATTAAACCAGACCAAATTAAACCAGACCAAATTAAACAGTTCAAATTAAACCAGACCAAATTAAACCAGACCAAATTAAACCAGACCAAATTAAACCAGACCAAATTAAACCAGACCAAATTAAACCAAACCAAACCAAACCAGACCAAATTAAACCAGACAAATTAAACCAGACCAAATTAAACCAAACGAAACCAGACCAAACGAAACCAGACCAAACCAAACCAGACCAAATTAAACCAGACCAAATTAAACCAGACCAAATTAAACCAGACCAAATTAAACCAGACCAAACCAAACCAGACCAAATTAAACCAGACCAAATTAAACCAAACCAAATTAAACCAAACCAAACCAAACCAGACCAAATTAAACCAGACAAATTAACCAGACCAAATTAAACCAGACCAAACCAAACCAGACCAAATTAAACCAGACCAAATTAAACCAGACCAAACCAAACCAGACCAAATTAAACCAGACCAAATTAAACCAGACCAAACCAAACCAGACCAAATTAAACCAGACCAAATTAAACCAGACCAAATTAAACCAGACCAAATTAAACCAGACCAAATTAAACCAGACCAAATTAAACAGACCAAATTAAACCAGACCAAATTAAACCAGACCAAATTAAACCAGACCAAATTAAACCAGACCATACCAAACCACACTAAATTAACTAAACTACACTAAACTGAATTAAACTACACTAAAGTAAAGTAAAGTAAACACAACTAAACTAGACTGAGAGACACGACTAGACTACTCGACGCTGAGCTCCCAAATTAGTAAAGGTGCTCCAGGTATCTCACTGGGTCTGCTGCTCCAGTTGGAGGAAGCCTCCTACTCACCGGTGGTGCTAACCCCACTCTCTCTCTGTCCCTCTCTTCCCCCAGGGTGACATCCAGCAGTTGTTGATCTCCTCTGATCCACGGGCAGCGTACGACTATTGCCAACACTACCTATTGCCAACACTACAGCCCGGACTGTGACAACCCCGTCCCAGAGCGTACACAAAACCAGGAGCCCAGCGCCACGGAGTATGTAAGTGTGCAACAGGGAGCGTGCCCCTCCTCACCCCCCCACCCAGAGCCACTCCTCACCCCACACACCAGTGTGTGTGAGAGTGTGAGACAGTGTGAGTGTGCGTGTGAGAGTGTGTGTGTGAGAGTGTGTGTGA
>CAUPSL010000283.1:10000-18355 GCA_963514005.1 Raja brachyura
GGGTGCAGCAGCATCTAAGGAGTGAAGGAGATAGGCGACGTTTCGGGTCGAGACCCTTCTTCAGACTCATGTTACAGTCATTGTACCCCTTAATTTTAAGGCTGTTAAAGAAAAAGAATAGATCAGGGAGAATTGAGTTGGTGAACAGAGTTGAAAAAGTGGCCAATGAGGAGCAAAAACAAGCCTTGGTCAAGGAGTTAGAGAGAGGGGATTAAGGGATAGACCCTAGAAAAGAGAATAATGAAAAGAGATAGAGAGAAACGAAAGAAAAGCCAGTTACTATATTCTATTATCATGCAAAAGGAATTTTCCCACTCTTGGCTCTTGCTTACTTGGTCCTCCAAAATATCCCAACTGGAATTGAAACTGGAGGTGGTGAAGGGAGGGGTTTAGCCACAGAGGGTTATTGGGAAGAAAGTGCCACTTTAAATGTAGTTGCATCTGGCTGGGCAACCGTGGCTTGGTGGAGATTATTCCGTGCTTTAATAGTGCGTGGGAAGCACGAATTGCTGTACACATCTGTCTTTGAGGCTGGGACCACAAATTGGATCGAATGCCCTCGTCTGCTCCTAATTGGTTTGGGGTTGGTGCAGGGTCTTGTGATCGATGTCGAGCCGACCATTTAACAACAGGTCAAACGGTGAGCTTCACGTCTGTCCTGGAGAGGGTTCCACCCCCGCCCGGAGAATTCAGAAGTTTGGCGGCACTCGCTTCCCTCTCGTAGGTTGTTAGTAACAAATCGAGCGGCCTGTCTTTGGACACGTTCGACGGGTGAAATGTTTCTATCTGTGTATGGGTCCCAAGCTGCAACTGCGTAGTCCAGATGAGGTCTAACGAGGGTGAAATACAGCTTCTCCTTGACAGAAGCTGAACAATGATGGAAGTTGGGCCTCAGGAAGTTTAGGACACCTGTTGCTTCAATAGTTTTTCATCCTAAGGCCCAACGTCGGTACCTTTTTGAGGTAGTCTTGCACCCTATCTTTGTAGAAAATCTACAAATGCAGACCATGTCTGATAGAAACAATCTGATTTTCCTGCCAGATGGAGTCTCATATCTTCCAGATGTAATGTTTCAAACGTAGTTGACATCCACATGTTTACTGTTGGTATTGGGGCATTTTTCCAGTATTTTAAGATTAGCGTTTTTTCCCAAATATTAAGCCGTAATCAAATAGATTCTTTTGAAACAGATTTAATTCCGAACTACCTTCTGTTATTCCGAAAAGAATCCAATCTGCCTTTGGTGTCGTTTTTATTTTAAACAGTTTTGTGAAGATT
Organism: Raja brachyura; assembly: GCA_963514005.1. Next base: position 11,279 of record CAUPSL010000283.1, read on the forward strand.
TCATAGATTTCAATCCAAAACCTTTGAATTTTTGTACAAGAGACAAATGCGTGCGCTATAGTAGCTTCTTGAGACTGGCATTTGTCACAAATTGGCGAGACGTTGGGGAAAAATATATTTAATTTCGTTTTTGAGTAGTATAATCTGTGTAAGATTTTAAAATTGTATTAAAGTGTGCCTTAGGTGTTAAAATTATATTATATAAATATGATATTAAATTGCTTGATTCTGCATTTCTGTTCAATCTTTCCCCTAATAAATCTGAGATGTGATTTTTCAAATAATCTCGAATTTGAAGGTATTTGAAATATTGGTTACTTTTCAGATTATATTTTATTTGTAGCTGTTGGAATGATAAAAGTGTTCCCATTTCATACATATCTCCAATCAGAATGATTGGAGATATGTATGAAATGGGAACACTTTTATCATTCCAATAACTACAACTAAAATATAGAAACATAGAAAAATAGGTGCAGGAATAGAGGCCATTCGGCCCTTCGAGCCTGCACCGCCATTCAATGTGATCATGGCTGATCATCCAACTCAGTATCCCGTACCTGCCTTCTCTCCATACCCCCTGATCCCCTTAGCCACAAGTGCCACATCTAACGCCCTCTTAAATATAGCCAATGAACTGGCCTCAACTACCCTCTGTGGCAGAGAATTCCAGAGACCCACCACTCTCTGTGTAAAGAATGTTTTCCTCATCTCGGTCCTAAAGGAATTCCCCCTTATCCTTAGACTGTGTGACCCCTTGTTCTGGACTCCCCCAACATCGGGAACAATCTTCCAGCATCTAGCCTGTCCAACCCCTTAAGAATTTTGTACGTTTCTATAAGATCCCCCCTCAATCTTCTAAATTCCAGCGAGTACAAGCCGAGTCTATCCAATCTTTCCTCATATGAAAGTCCTGCCATCCCAGGAATCAGTCTGGTGAATCTTCTCTGCACCCCCTCTATGGCAAGGATGTCTTTCCTCAGATTTGGAGACCAAAACTGTACGCAATACTCCAGGTGTGGCCTCACCAAGACCCTGTACAACTGCAGTAGAACCTCCCTGCTCCTATACTCAAATCCTTTCGCTATCAATGCTAACATACCATTCGCTTTCTTCACTGCCTGCTGCACCTGCATGCCTACTTTCAATGAGTGGTGTACCATGGCACCCAGGTCTCGTTGCATCTCCCCTTTTCCTAATCGGCCACCATTCAGATAATAATCAGACAGTTTTCCCATTTCATACATTCTGATTGGAGATATGTATGAAATGGGAACACTTTTATCATTCCAACAGCTACTCCAATTCCAATTCCTATTCTTTCCCAATGGATAAATGTTTTATCAATAATAGATGGTTTGAATGAGGGATTGTTATCTATTGGGGAAAGACTCAATTTTATTTGTTTCCAAATTCGTATTATACTGTTATACTCCGCTATCTTTAAGAGCCCTATCTAGCTCTCTCTTGAAAGCATCCAGAGAACCGGCCTCCACCGCCCTCAGAGGCGGAGAATTCCACAGACTCACCACTCTCTGTGAGACAAAGTGTCTCCTCGTCTCCGTTCTAAATGGCCGACCCCTTATTCTTAAACTGTGTGTGTGACAGTCCCTTCTTCACCAGGTTAAGCAAGCACGCAGGTACAGCAGGCAGTGAAGAAAGCCAATGGCATGTTGGCCTTTATAACAAGAGGAATCGAATATAGGAACAAAGAGGTCCTTCAGTAGTTGTACAGAGCCCTAGTGAGACCACACCTGGAGTATTGCGTGCAGTTTTGGTCCCCTCATTTGAGGAAGGACATTCTTGCTATTGAGGGAGTGCAGCGTAGGTTTACAAGGTTAATTCCTGGGATGGCGGGACTGTCATATGCTGAGAGAATGGAGCGGCTGGGCTTGTACACTCTGGAGTTTAGAAGGATGAGAGGGGATCTTATTGAAACATATAAGATTGTTAAGGGTTTGGAAATGGAAATCCGTTCTAAATGGCTTACTCCTTATTCTTAAACTGTGTGTGGCCCCTGGTTCTGGACTCCCCCAACATCGGGAACATGTTTCCTGCCTCTAGCCTGTCCAAGCCCTTAACAATCTTATATGTTTCAATGAGATTCCCTCTCATCCTTCTAAACTCCAGAGTGTACAAGCCCAGCTGCTCCATTCCTTCAGCGTATGACAGTCCCGCCATCCCGGGAATTAACCTGGTGAACCTACGCTGCACTCCCTCAGTAGCAAGAATGTCCTTCCTCAAATTAGGGGGGCAAAACTGCACACAATAGTCCAGGTGTGGTCTCACCAGGGCTCTGTACAACTGCAGAAGGACTTCTTTGCTCCTATATTCGATTCCTCTTGTTATAAAGGCCAACATGCCATTGGCTTTCTTCACTGCCTGCTGTACCTGCATGCTTACTTTCATAGCAAGAAATCAAGGACGATATGGATAGCACTAACAGCAACATTGTTTTAATATATATACACATATTTTCACACACCAGTGATATTCCGGGATTGGGAACGTGTGTTCGTGCGTTGGGGGATTGGGGAAGGATGGGGGGGGAGGGATGCGGATGGGGGGGAGGGGAGGGGAGGTTGGGGGAAGGGGGGGATGGGGGTGGGGGTCACTGCCTTCAATGTTACCCTGCGGTTGGTGTGAGAAGGAGCTCCCGGGACCACCAGCCATGGGGAGAGAGACACACACACGGGCGTGAGGGTCTTGGAAATGGGCATCGACCTGACCTCTCCCCACCCCCCCACCTTGGACCCCGACGGGCAGCCGCTCGAGGCACCCTCTGGCCCGGGCGACAGGTGGGTCAGCTGTCCCGGGAGCCCGCGGCCTTGGGGCGGGCGAGGGCCGGCTGGACCTCCTCGCACGGTGCCGGCTTCTCCTGCGCCACGAACAGGTGGATGAACACCTGGACTTGCCACAGGCGGTAGAACGTCTCGAACACTATCAGCAGCGCGATCAGGCCCGCCACCAGGTAGCCTGGAGACACAGAGAGAGACGGAGAGAGAGAGAGAGGGGCATTTAGCACACGCACGCTCACACACACACACACACACCTGGGGTCAAATGCACACATTCACACACACGCACTCACACACTCACACTCACTCTCACACATGGGGTCAAACGCACACACACACACACACACACACACACTCACACTCACTCTCACACATGGGGTCAAACGCACACACACGCACACGCAGACACGCACACGCAGACACGCACACGCACTCACTCACACACACACACGCACACGCACACACACACTCACACACACTCACTCTCACACGCACACGCACACGCACACACGCACACTCACACTCACTCACACACACACGCACACTCACACATGTAGAACACGGTGTAGAACACGGTGTAGAACGGTGTAGAACACGGTGTAGAACGGTGTAGAACACGGTGTAGAACACGGTGTAGAACACGGTGTAGAACACGGTGTAGAACGGTGTAGAACACGGTGTAGAACACGGTGTAGAACGGTGTAGAACACGGTGTAGAACGGTGTAGAACACGGGTAGAACACGGTGTAGAACACGGTGTAGAACGGTGTAGAACACGGGTAGAACACGGTGTAGAACGGTGTAGAACACGGTGTAGAACACGGTGTAGAACACGGTGTAGAACGGTGTAGAACACGGTGTAGAACGGTGTAGAACACGGTGTAGAACACGGTGTAGAACGGTGTAGAACATGGTGTAGAACACGGTGTAGAACACGGTGTAGAACGGTGTAGAACATGGTGTAGAACATGGTGTAGAACACGGTGTAGAACACGGTGTAGAACGGTGTGTTCTACACCGTGTTCTACACCGTTCTACACCGTTCTACACCGTGTTCTACACCGTGTTCTACACCGTTCTACACCGTGTTCTACACCGTGTTCTACACCATTCTACACCGTTCTACACCGTTCTACACCGTGTTCTACACCGTCTTCTACACCGTTCTACACCGTGTTCTACACCGTGTTCTACACCATTCTACACCGTGTTCTACACCGTGTTCTACACCGTTCTACACCGTGTTCTACACCGTGTTCTACACCATTCTACACCGTTCTACACCGTTCTACACCGTGTTCTACACCGTGTTCTACACCGTTCTACACCGTGTTCTACACCGTGTTCTACACCATTCTACACCGTTCTACACCGTGTTCTACACCGTCTTCTACACCGTGTTCTACACCGTGTTCTACACCGTGTTCTACACCATTCTACACCGTGTTCTACACCGTGTTCTACACCGTTCTACACTGTGTTCTACACCGTGTTCTACACCGTGTTCTACACCATTCTACACCATGTTCTACACCATGTTCTACACCATGTTCTACACCGTTCTATACTGCCCCACGCCACTCTATACAGACACTCACATGACACTCACACCTGGGGTAAGACACACTCACAGGGTCAGACACACACACCCCAGGGGGTCGGACACACGGAAACGATCCCTCTACACCGCCCCGCCACACCCCCGCCAAATACTGTACACTGTTCTGTATTGTTCTATGCTGTACTGTGCTAGTCTCTGCTGTACTGTACCAGACCGTGCTGTTCCACGCCACAATGCCCTATTACTATTGTACTGAGCTATAATGTGCCAATCCATGCTATTCCATGCTATACCATGCCATACTGCTGTACACCGCACTACGCTTTGTTGCACTGTGCTACACTGTTCTACACCGTGTTCTACACCGTGTTCTACACCATTCTACACCGTGTTCTACACCGTTCTACACCGTGTTCTACACCGTTCTACACCGTGTTCTACACTGTTCTACACTGTTCTACACCATGTTCTACACCGTGTTCTACACCGTGTTCTACACCGTTATACACCGTGTTCTACACCGTTCTACACCGTGTTCTACACCGTGTTCTACACCGTGTTCTACACCGTGTTCTACACCGTTCTACACCGTGTTCTACACCGTTCTACACCGTGTTCTACACCGTGTTCTACACCGTGTTCTACACCGTTCTACACCGTGTTCTACACCGTTCTACACCGTGTTCTACACCGTTCTACACCGTGTTCTACACCGTTCTACACCGTGTTCTACACCGTGTTCTACACCATGTTCTACACCATTCTACACCGTGTTCTACACCGTTCTACACCGTGTTCTACACCGTGTTCTACACCGTGTTCTACACCGTTCTACACCTTTCTACACCGTGTTCTACACCGTTCTACACCGTGTTCTACACCGTGTTCTACACCGTGTTCTACCGTTCTACACCGTGTTCTACACCGTTCTACACCTTTCTACACCGTGTTCTACACCGTTCTACACCGTGTTCTACACCGTGTTCTACACCGTGTTCTACACCGTTCTACACCGTGTTCTACACCGTTCTACACCGTGTTCTACACCGTGTTCTACACCGTGTTCTACACCGTGTTCTACATCGTGTTCTACACCGTGTTCTACACCGTGTTCTACACCGTTCTACACCGTGTTCTACACCGTTCTACACCGTGTTCTACACCGTGTTCTACACCGTGTTCTACACTGTGTTCTACACCGTTCTACACCGTGTTCTACACCGTGTTCTACACCGTTCTACACCGTGTTCTACACCGTGTTCTACACCGTTCTACACCGTGTTCTACACCGTGTTCTACACCGTGTTCTACACCGTGTTCTACACCGTTCTACACTGTGTTCTACACCATGTTCTACACCATTCTACACCGTGTTCTACACCATTCTACACCGTGTTCTACACCGTGTTCTACACCGTGTTCTACACCGTGTTCTACACCGTTCTACACCGTGTTCTACACCGTGTTCTACACCGTGCTCTACACCGTGTTCTACACCGTTCTACACCGTTCTACACCGTGTTCTACACCGTGTTCTATACCATTCTACACCGTGTTCTACACCGTGTTCTACACCGTTCTACATCGTGTTCTACACCGTGTTCTACACCGTTCTACATCGTGTTCGTTACACCGTGTTCTACACCGTTCTACACCGTGTTCTACACCGTGTTCTACACCGTTCTACACCGTGTTCTACACCGTGTTCTACACCGTTCTACATCGTGTTCTACACCGTGTTCTACACCGTTCTACACCGTGTTCTACACCGTGTTCTACACCGTTCTACACCGTGTTCTACACCGTGTTCTACACCGTTCTACACCGTGTTCTACACCGTGTTCTACACCGTTCTACACCGTGTTCTACACCGTGTTCTACACCGTTCTACATCGTGTTCTACACCGTGTTCTACACCGTTCTACACCGTGTTCTACACCGTTCTACACCGTGTTCTACACCGTGTTCTACACCGTTCTACACCGTGTTCTACACCGTGTTCTACACCGTGTTCTACACCGTGTTCTACACCGTGTTCTACACTGTGTTCTACACCGTTCTACACCGTGTTCTACACCGTGTTCTACACCGTTCTACACCGTGTTCTACACCGTGTTCTACACCGTTCTACACCGTGTTCTACACCGTGTTCTACACCGTTCTACACCGTGTTCTACACCGTGTTCTACACCGTGTTCTACACCGTGTTCTACACCGTGTTCTACACCGTTCTACACTGTGTTCTACACCATGTTCTACACCATTCTACACCGTGTTCTACACCATTCTACACCGTGTTCTACACCGTGTTCTACACCGTGTTCTACACCGTGTTCTACACCGTTCTACACCGTGTTCTACACCGTGTTCTACACCGTGCTCTACACCGTGTTCTACACCGTTCTACACCGTTCTACACCGTGTTCTACACCGTGTTCTATACCATTCTACACCGTGTTCTACACCGTGTTCTACACCGTTCTACATCGTGTTCTACACCGTGTTCTACACCGTTCTACATCGTGTTCTACACCGTGTTCTACACCGTTCTACACCGTGTTCTACACCGTTCTACACCGTGTTCTACACCGTGTTCTACACCGTTCTACACCGTGTTCTACACCGTGTTCTACACCGTTCTACATCGTGTTCTACACCGTGTTCTACACCGTTCTACACCGTGTTCTACACCGTGTTCTACACCGTTCTACACCGTGT
>CAUPSL010000284.1:15000-22500 GCA_963514005.1 Raja brachyura
ATGGCTCGTGGGAAGAAGCTGTTGCAGAACCTTGATGTTCCGCTCCTTATGCTGCGATATCTTTTTGCCCGAGGGCAGCAGAGTGAACGGTCCGTGATGGAGATCGATGTGTGGGGTCTTTTATAATACTGCTGGCCTTAGACACGCAGCGTTTGGTCGCAATATCCCCGATTGAGGGGGGAGAGAGGTCCCGATGATTTTTCCCGCTGTCCTCACCACTCTCTGCACGGACTTCCAGTCGGAGGCTCTACAGTCCCCAAACCGGACAGAGATACAGCTGGTCAGAATACTCTCTGTGGTGCCCCTGTAGAAAGTGGTGAGGACGGGATGGGGGGAGGTGAGCTCTTCTCATCCGGCGCAGAAAGTGAAACCGCCGCGCCTTCTGCAGTTGTACAGGGCCCCTAGTGAGACCACACCTGGAGTATTGTGTGCAGTTTTGGCCCTGTTGGCCTTCATAACAAGAGGAGTTGAGTATAGGAGCAAAGAGGTCCTTCTGCAGTTGTACAGGGCCCTGGTGAGACCACACCTGGAGTATTGTGTGCAGTTTTGGCCTGTTGGCCTTCATAACAAGAGGAGTTGAGTACAGGAGCAAAGAGGTCCTTCTGCAGTTGTACAGGGCCCTAGTGAGACCACACCTGGAGTCTTGTGTGCAGTTTTGGTCCCCTAATTTGAGGAAGGACATTCTTGCTATTGAGGGAGCACAGCGTAGGTTCACCAGGTTAGTTCCCGGGATGGCGGGACTGTCATACGCTGAGAGAGTGGAGCGGCTGGGCTTGTGCACTCTGGAGTTTAGAAGGATGAGAGGGGATCTCATTGAAACACATAAGATCATTAAGGGTTTGGACGCGCTAGAGGCAGGAAACATATTCCCGATGTTGGGGGAATCTAGAACCAGGGGCCACACACAGTTTAAGAATAAGGGGCAAGCCATTTAGAATGGAGACGAGGAAACACTTTTTCACACAGAGAGTGGTGAGTCTGTGGAATTCTCTGCCTCAGAGGGCGGTGGAGGCCGGTTCTCTGGATACTTTCAAGAGAGAGCTAGATAGGGCTCTTAAAGATAGCGGAGTCAGGGGATATGGGGAGAAGGCAGGAACGGGGTACTGATTGGGGATGATCAGCCATGATCACATTGAATGGCGGTGCTGGCTCGATGGGCCGAATGGTCTACTCCTGCACCTATTGTCTATTGAGTCGCAGGTAGACAAGGTGGTCAAAAAGGCTTTTGGCACTTTGGCCTTCATCAGCCAGAGTATTGAGTATAGAAGTCGGGAGGTCACGTTGCAGTTGTATAAGACGTTGGTGAGGCTGCATTTCGAGTATTGTGTTCAGTTCTGGGCACCGTGTTATAGGCAAGATGTCGTCGAGCTGGAAAGGGCGGCAGAGAAGATTTACGAGGATGTTGCCGGGACTCGAGGGTGTGAACTACAGGGAGAGGTTGAGCAGGCTGGGTCTCTATTCCATGGAGCACAGGAGGATGAGGGGGGAGATCTTATAGAGGTGGACAAAATCACCAGGGGAATAGATCGGGCAGAGTCTCTTGCCCAGAGTTGGGGAATCGAGGACCAGAGGACACGGGTTCAAGGTGAGGGGGGAAAGATTGAACAGGAATCTGAGGGGTAACTTTTCCACACAGAGGGTGGTGGGTGTATGGAACGAGCTGCCGGAGGAGGTAGTGGCGGCCGGGACTATCCCAACGTTTGAGAAACAGTTAGACAGGTACATGGATAGGACGGGTTTGGAGGGATATGGGCCAAACGCAGGCAGGTGGGTCTAGTGTAGATGGGGCATGTTGGCCGGTGTGGGCGAGTTGGGCCGAAGGGCCTGTTTCCACACTATGACTCTATAAAGAATAGGGGTAGAATTAGTCCATTCGGCCCATCAACTTTAACGGAATCAAGGGACTTGGGGAAACAGCAGGAACGGGGTACTGATTCTGGATGATCAGCCATGATCATATTGAATGGCGGTGCTGGCTCGAAGGGCCGAATGGCCCCCTCCTGCACCTATTGTCTCTGTTTCTATGTGTTCTAAATCTTCTCCGCCATTCAATCATGGCTGATCTATCTATTTATCTATCTATCTCTCCCCCCTAACCCCATTCTCCTGCCTTCCCCCCGTATCCCCTGAAGCCCGTACTGATCTATCTATCTCTGCCTTAAAAATATCCACTGACTCACATAACAAAGAAACATAGGAAAATAGGTGCAGGAGTAGGCCATTCAGCCCTTCGAGCCAGCACCGCCATTCACTGTGATCATGGCTGATCATCCAGACCCAGTACCCCGTTCCTGCCTTCTCCCCATATCCCTTGATTCTGTTAGCCCTGAGAGCTAAACCTAACTCTCTCTCGAAAACATCCAGTGAACCGGCCTCCACTGCCTTCTGTGGCAGGGATTCCCACAGATTCACCACCCTCTGGGTGGAAAGGTTTTTCCTCATCTCAGTCCTGAAAGGCCTTTCTCTTATTCTTAAACTGTTATTCTGGACTCCCCCAACATTTTTCCTGCCTCCACAGCCGCCTGTGGCAAAGAATCCCACAGATTCGCCGCCCTCTGAGTGAAGAAATCTCTCCTCAGCTACATCTTAAAAGAACGTCCTTTAATTCTCAGGCTGTGCCCTCTGGTCCTAGACTCTCCCACGAGTGGAAGCACCCTCTCCACATCCACTCGATCCAAGCCTTTCACTAAGTTTCAATGAGGTCCCCCCCCTCATCCTTCTAAACTCGGTCCCATTGGTGGCCATGGCAACCGGGCAGGCTTCGGCCTACAACGTAGGGGGCAGTAACCGTGGCAACAAGGCAGTCTTCGGCCCACAATGTAGGGGCAGTAACCTAGGCAACCGGGCAGGCTTCGGCCTACAACGTGGGGGCAGTAACCATGGCAACCGGGCAGGCCTCGGCCTGCAATGTAGGGGCAGTAACCGTGGCAACTGGGCAGGCCTCGGCCTACAGTGTAGGGGCAGTAACCGTGGCAACCCGGCAGGCTTCGGCCTACAATGTAGGGGCAGTAACCATGGCAACCGGTCAGGCTTCGGCCTACAATGTAGGGGCAGTAACCGTGGCAACCGGGCAGGCTTCTGCCTACAATGTAGGGGCAGTAACCATGGCAACCGGGCAGGCTTCGGCCTACTATGCAGGGGCAGTAACCATGGCAAACGGGCAAGCCTCGGCCTACAATGTAGGGGCAGCAACCATGGCAACCGGGCAGGCCTCGGCCTACAATGTAGGGGCAGTAACCGTGGCAACCGGGCAGGCTTTGGCCTACTATGCAGGGGCAGTAACCGTGGCAACCGGGCAGGCTTCGGCCTACAATGTAGGGGCAGTAACCGTGGCAACCGGGCAGGCCTCGGCCTACAATGTAGGGGCAGTAACCGTGGCAACCGGGCAGGCCTCGGCCTACAATGTAGGGGCAGTAACCGTGGCAACCGGGCAGGCCTCGGCCTACAATGTAGGGGCAGTAACCGTGGCAACCGGGCAGGCCTCGGCCTACAATGTAGGGGCAGTAACCGTGGCAACCGGGCAGGCCTCGGCCTACAATGTAGGGGCAGTAACCGTGGCAACCGGGCAGGCCTCGGCCTACAATGTAGGGGCAGTAACCATGGCAACCGGGCAGGCCTCGGCCTACAATGTAGGGGCAGTAACCGTGGCAACCGGGCAGGCCTCGGCCTACAACGTGGGGGCAGTAACCGTGGCAACCGGGCAGGCCTCGGCCTACAACGTGGGGGCAGTAACCGTGGCAACCGGGCAGGCTTCGGCCTACAACGTGGGGGCAGTAACCGTGGCAACCGGGCAGGCCTCGGCCTACAATGTAGGGGCAGAAACCATGGCAACCGGGCAAGCCTCGGCCTACAATGTAGGGGCAGTAACCGTGGCAACCGGGCAGGCTTCGGCCTACAATGTAGGGGCAGTAACCGTGGCAACCGGGCAGGCCTCGGCCTACAATGTAGGGGCAGTAACCGTGGCAACCGGGCAAGCCTCGGCCTACAATGTAGGGGCAGTAACCATGGCAACCGGGCAGGCTTCGGCCTACAATGTAGGGGCAGTAACCGTGGCAACCGGGCAGGCCTCGGCCTACAATGTAGGGGCAGTAACCATGGCAACCGGGCAGGCCTCGGCCTACAATGTAGGGGCAGCAACCATGGCAACCGGGCAGGCCTCGGCCTACAATGTAGGGGCAGTAACCATGGCAACCGGGCAGGCTTCGGCCTACTATGTAGGGGCAGTAACCGTGGCAACCGGGCAGGCCTCGGCCTACAATGTAGGGGCAGTAACCGTGGCAACCGGGCAGGCCTCGGCCTACAATGTAGGGGCAGTAACCATGGCAACCGGGCAGGCTTCGGCCTACTATGTAGGGGCAGTAACCATGGCAACCGGGCAGGCCTCGGCCTACAATGTAGGGGCAGTAACCATGGCAACCGGGCAGGCTTCGGCCTACTATGTAGGGGCAGTAACCGTGGCAACCGGGCAGGCCTCGGCCTACAATGTAGGGGCAGTAACCGTGGCAACCGGGCAGGCCTCGGCCTACAATGTAGGGGCAGTAACCGTGGCAACCGGGCAGGCCTCGGCCTACAACGTGGGGGCAGTAACCGTGGCAACCGGGCAGGCCTCGGCCTACAATGTAGGGGCAGTAACCGTGGCAACCGGGCAGGCCTCGGCCTACAATGTAGGGGCAGTAACCGTGGCAACCGGGCAGGCCTCGGCCTACAATGTAGGGGCAGTAACCGTGGCAACCGGGCAGGCCTCGGCCTACAATGTAGGGGCAGTAACCGTGGCAACCGGGCAGGCCTCGGCCTACAACGTGGGGGCAGTAACCGTGGCAACCGGGCAGGCCTCGGCCTACAATGTAGGGGCAGTAACCGTGGCAACCGGGCAGGCCTCGGCCTACAACGTGGGGGCAGTAACCGTGGCAACCGGGCAGGCCTCGGCCTACAATGTAGGGGCAGTAACCATGGCAACCGGGCAGGCTTCGGCCTACAATGTAGGGGCAGTAACCGTGGCAACCGGGCAGGCTTCGGCCTACAATGTAGGGGCAGTAACCGTGGCAACCGGGCAGGCTTCGGCCTACAACGTGGGGGCAGTAAGAGGAAATGAACAGTAGGTTTTATTCAAATGAATTTGGTCGAGGGGGCGAGGTTAGGGAGGGGAATAACGTTCAGTTTAGTTTAGTTTATTGTCACGTGTACCGAGGTCCAGTGAAAAGTTTTTTCGTTGCCTGCTACCCAGCCGGCGGAAAGACAACACGATCGATCCGTCCACAGTGGACAGACACAGGAAGAATGGAATCACGTTCAGTAAAGTCCGATTAAAGATAGTCCGAGGTTCTTCGTGGAGGTAGATAATAACCATATAACAATTACAGCACGGAAACAGGCCCTCTCGGCCCTTCCAGTCCGTGCCGACCATTTATTTCCCCCTAGTCCCATCTACCTGCACTCAGACCATACCCCTCCATTCCCTTCCCGTCCATATACCTATCCACTTTACTTTTAAATGTTAAAATCGATCCTGCCTCCACCACTTCTGCTGGAAGATCATTCCACACAGCCACCACTCTCTGAGTAAAGAAGTTCCCCCTCATGTTACCCCGAAACTTCTGTCCCTTAATTCTCATGTCATGCCCTCTTGTTTGAATCTTCCCTACCCTCAATGGGAAAAGCTTATCCACGTCAACTCTGTCTATCCCTTTCATCATTTTAAAGACCTCAATCAAGTCCCCCCTTAACCTTCTGCGCTCCAAAGAATAAAGACCCAACTTGTTCAACCTTTCTCTGTAACTTAGTTGCTGGAACCCAGGCAACATTCTAGTAAATCTCCTCTGTACTCTCTCTATTTTGTTGACATCCTTCCTATAATTAGGCGACCAAAATTGTACACCAATGGTCAGTCAGGATCGCTGGGAGAGACCTGATAGTTGAGGTTAGTTTAGTTCCAAGATGCAGCTCGGAAACAGGCCCTTCGGCCCACCGAGTCCGTGCCGACCAACATTAACACAAGCCCAGGGACAACTTACATTGACACCAAGTACACCAGAGCCAATTAACCTACAAACCCGCACGTCTTTGGAATGTGGGAGGAAACCGGAGCGCCCGGGGAAAAAACCCACGCAGGTCACGGGGGGGAACGTGCAAACTCCGTACAGACAGCACCCGTGGTCAGGATCGAACCCGGGTCTCTGGGGCGCTGTGAGGCGGCAGCTCTACCCACTGCGCCCGGAGTTTGCCGCCTGGAGTTTGCACGCTCTCCCCGTGACCTGCGTGGGTTTCCTCCGATATCTCCGGCTTCCTCCCACACTCCAAAGGCGTGCAGGCGTGCAGGTTAATTGTCTTGGTGCATGTCCTGGGATGTCAGGACTTTCATATGAGGAAAGACTGGATAGACTCGGCTTGTACTCGCTGGAATTTAGGAGATTGAGAGGGGATCTTATAGAGACTTACAAAATTCTTAAGGGGTTGGACAGGCTAGATGCAGGAAGATTGTTCCCGATGTTGGGGAGGTCCAGGACAAGGGGTCACGGCTTAAGGATAAGGGGGAAATCCTTTAGGACCGAGATGAGGAAAAAAATTTTCACGCAGAGAGTGGTGGGTCTCTGGAATTCTCTGCCACAGAAGGTAGTTGAGGCCCATTCATTGGCTATATTTAAGTGGGCGTTAGATGTGGCCCTTGTGGCTAAAGGGATCAGGGGATATGGAGAGAAGGCAGGTACGGGATACTGAGTTGGATGATCAGCCGTGATCATATTGAATGGCGGTGCAGGCTCGAAGGGCCGAATGGCCTCTACTCCTGCACCTATTTTTCTATGTTTCTATGTGTGAATTGTCCCTAGTGTGTGTGTGTGTGTAGGATAGTGTTAGTGTGCGGGGATCGCTGGCCAGCACAGACCCGGTGGGCCGAAGGGCCTGTTTCTGCTCTGTACAGATACAGGATAAAGGGGATAACCTTTAGGGCAAGGTAAAGTCCGGTTGACGATAGTCCGAGGGTCTCCAATGAGGTGGACGGGAGGTCAGGACCGGGTCGAAGTTTATAAAGTCTTGAGAGGTGTAGATGGGGTCGACAGTCAGAACCTTCCCCCCCCTTCCCCCCCAGGGTGGAAATGTCAAAGACTAGAGCGCACAGCTTTAAGGTGAGTAGGCATGCAGGTGCAGCAGGCAGTGAAGAAAGCAAATGGTATGTTAGCATTCATAGCGAAAGGATTTGAGTATAGGAGCAGGGAGGTTCTACTGCAGTTGTACAGGGTCTTGGTGAGACCACACCTGGAGTATTGCGTACAGTTCTGGTCTCCAAATCTGGTAGAAAGACATCCTTGCCATAGAGGGGGTGCAGAGAAGATTCACCAGACTGATTCCTGGGATGTCGGGACTTTCATATGAGGAAAGACTGGATAGACTCGGCTTGTACTCGCTGGAATTTAGAAGATAGAGGGGGGATCTTATAGAAACTTACAAAATTCTTAAGGGGTTGGACCGGCTAGATGCTGGAAGATTGTTCCCGATGTTGGGGGA
>CAUPSL010000284.1:27500-37500 GCA_963514005.1 Raja brachyura
GGCTGCTGTCTGTACGGAGTTTGCACGTTCTCTCTCTCTCTCCCCGTGACCTGCGTGGGTTTACTCCGGGCGCTCCGGTTTCCTCCCACACTCCACAAAGACGCGCGGGTTTGTGGGTCCATTGGCTTCAGTAAAATTGTAAATTGTCCCCAGTGTGTGTGTGTGTGTGTGTGTGTGTGTGTGTGTCTGTGTGTGTGTGTGTGTGTGTGTGTGTGTGTCTGTGTGTGTGTGTGTGTGTGGGATAGTGTTAGTGTTCGGGGATCGCTGGCCAGCACGGGCTCGGTGGGCCGAAGTTCTCGTCCAAACCGGCTATGGAGGGTAGCTAATGTAACCCATCTTTTTAATAAAGGGGGGGAGAGAGAAAACGGGGAATTACAGACCAGTTAGTCTAACATCGGTAGTGGGGAAACTGCTAGAGTCAGTTATTAAAGATGGGATAGCAGCGCATTTGGAAAGTGGTGAAATCATTGGACAAAGTCAGCATGGATTTACGAAAGGTAAATCATGTCTGACAAATCTGATAGACTTTTTCGAGGATGTAACTAGTAGAGTGGATAAGGGAGAACCAGTGGATGTGTTATATCTGGACTTTCAGAAGGCTTTCGACAAGGTCCCACATAAGAGATTAGCATACAAACTTAAAGCACACGGTATTGGGGGTTCAGTATTATATAAAACACGGGTCATTTCCAGAATGGCAGGCAGTGACTAGTGGGGTACCGCAAGGCTCAGTGCTGGGACCCCAGCTATTTACAATATATATTAATGATTTGGACGAGGGAATTCAATGCAACATCTCCAAGTTTGCAGATGACACTGAGCTTGGGGGCAGTGTTAGCTGTGAGGAGGATGCTAGGAGGCTGCAGGGTGATTTGGATAGGCTTAGTGAATGGGCAGATGCATGGCAGATGCAGTATAATGTGGATAAATGTGAGGTTATCCACTTTGGTGGCAAAAACATGAGGGTAGACTATTATCTGAATGGTGGCAGATTAGGAAAAGGGGAGATGCAACGAGACCTGGGTGTCATGGTACACCAGTCATTGAAAGTAGGCATGCAGGTGCAGCAGGCTGTGAAGAAAGCGAATGGTATGTTAGCATTCATAGCAAAAGGATTTGAGTATAGGAGCAGGGAGGTTCTACTGCAGTTGTACAGGGTCTTGGTGAGGCCACACCTGGAGTATTGCGTACAGTTTTGGTCTCCAAATCTGAGGAAAGACATCCTTGCCATAGAGGGGGTGCAGAGAAGGTTCACCAGACTGATTCCTGGGATGTCAGGACATTCATATGAGGAAAGATTGGATAGACTCGGCTTGTACTCGCTGGAATTTAGAAGATTGAGGGGCGGATCTTATAGAAACTTACAAAATTCTTAAGGGGTTGGACAGGCTAGATGCAGGAAGATTGTTCCCGATGTTGGGGGAGTCCAGAACAAGGGGTCACAGTCTAAGGATAAGGGGGAATTCCTTTAGGACCGAGATGAGGAAAACATTCTTTACACAGAGAGTGGTGAGTCTCTGGAACTCTCTGCCACAGAGGGTAGTTGAGGCCAGTTCATTGGCTATATTTAAGAGGGAGTTAGATGTGGCCCTTGTGGCTAAGGGGATCAGGGGGTATGGAGAGAAGGCAGGTACGGGATACTGAGTTGGATGATCAGCCATGATCACATTGAATGGCGGTGCAGGCTCGAAGGGCCGAATGGCCTCCTCCTGCACCTATTTTTCTATGTTTCTATGTTCATCTCTCTTCTCTTTCAGAGGAAGATTCCCCAGACGTCGGCCTGGGCTGCAGGTGAGGCCTATATCTGGTGGACGGGGAGAGTGGGGGAGAGAGAGAGGGGAGGGAGAGGGGAGGGGAGAATGGGGTTGGGGTGGGTGGGTGGGGAGCCAGATTTGACCCAGAGGTAGAAAGATAGAAACATAGAAAATAGATGCAGGAGTAGAGGCCATTCGGCCCTTCGAGCCTGCACCGCCATTCAATATGATCATGGCTGATCATCCAACTCAGTATCCCGTACCTGCCTTCTCTCCATACCCCCTGATCCCTTTAGCCACAAGGGCCACATCTAACTCCCTCTTAAATACAGCCAATGAACTGGCCTCAACTACCCTCTGTGGCAGAAAGTTCCAGAGACCCACCACTCTCTGTGTGAAAAAAGTCCTTCTCATCTCGGTCCTAAAGGATTTCCCCCTTATCCTTAAGCTGTGACCCCTTGTCCTGGACCTCCCCAACATCGGGAACAATCTTCCTGCATCTAGCCTGTCCAACCCCTTAAGAATTTTGTAAGTTTCTATAAGATCCCCTCTCAATCTCCTAAATTCTAGAGAGTGTAAACCGAGTCTATGCAGTCTTTGTTCATAAGACAGTCCTGACATCCCAGGAATCAGTCTGGTGAACCTTCTCTGCACGCCCTCTATGGCAATAATGTCCTTCCTCAGATTTGGAGACCAGAACCGTACGCAATACTCCAGGTGTGGCCTCACCAAGACCCTGTACAACTGCAGTAGAACCTCCCTGCTCCTATACTCAAATCCTGAAGGATTTCCCCCTTATCCTTAAGCTGTGACCCCTTGTCCTGGACCTCCCCAACATCGGGAACAATCTTCCTGCATCTAGCCTGTCCAACCCGTTAAGAATCTTGTAAGTTTCTATAAGATCCCCCCTCAATCTCCTAAATTCTAGAGAGTATAAACCGAGTCTATGCAGTCTTTGTTCATAAGACAGTCCTGACATCCCAGGAATCAGTCTGGTTATGGGATGTGGGCCAAACGCAGGCAGGCAGGCAGGGCTAGTGTAGATGGGGCATGCTGGCCGGTGTGGGAAAGATGGGCCGAAGGGCCTGTTTGTCATCCTGTGTGACTCTGTGAGTGTTCTGTGCTACTGATTCCCGATCCCCTGTCGACAGGGACGATATCCATTCTCTCGTCTCGGATCAGGAACGTACAAATGGGAAGCGGGAACACCATGAGCGTCATTCGGAAATGCGTCCGGAGGAAGTAGGGCCGGGATGATCCGTCATTATCCCTGGAGGAAATCACCTGGGCGGCACGGAGAAAACGGGAGTAGGCCATTCGGCCCTTCGAGCCAGCACCGCCATTCAATATGATCACGGCTGATCAGCCACAATCAGTCTGAAGAAGGGTTTTCGGGACGAAACGTCGCCCATCTCCTTCGCTCCACAGATGCTGCCGCACCCGCTGAGTTCCTCCGGCACTTTTCTCTACCTTCGATTTTTTTTTTTCCAGCATCTGCAGTTCCTTCTTGAAATCCAGTTCCTGCTTCCTCCCCCGTATCCCGTCAGCCCCAAGAGCTAAATCCAACTCCCTCTTGGAACGGTGGCGCAGCGGTAGAGGTGCTGCCTCAAGGGTACCAGAGACTAGGGGTTCGATCCTGACCACGGCTGCTGTCTGTACGGAGTTTGCACGTTCTCCCCCGTGACCTGCGTTGGCTTTCTCCGGGCGCTCCGGTTTCCTCCCAAGCCATGTAACAATTACAGCACGGAAACAGCCCTTCCAGTCCGTGCCGACCATTTATTTGCCCCTAGTCCCATCTACCTGCACTCAGACCACACCCCTCCATTCCCTTCCCGTCCATATACCTATCCGCTTTACTTTTAAATGTTAAAATCGATCCTGCCTCCACCACTTCTGCTGGAAGCTCATTCCACACAGCCACCACTCTCTGAGTAAAGAAGTTCCCCCTCACGTTACCCCTAAACCTCTGTCCCTTCTCTCCCAAGCTCCACAAAGACGTGCGTGCGGGTTTGTAGCTTAATTGGCTGCGGTAAAAATTGTAAATTGTGCCCCGTGTGTGTGTGTGTGAGTGTGTAAGATAGTGTTAGTTTGTGCGGCGATCGCTGGTCGGCACGGGCCCGGTGGGCCGAAGGGCCTGTTTCGGCGCTGTGTCTCTACTTTAGACTCCAAATTAAGGGACTGGGAACAGTGTGGGATTGGGACATGATGGAAACAGGCCCTTCGGCCCACCGGGTGCGTGCCGTTCCGCAGCTCATCCCTCCCCCGTCCCCTTCCCTGTCATCCCAAGCCTTCCCCAAACGCCCTGGATTATGGTGTGATAGTCCGCGTATCTGGAGGTGTGTGTGTGCGCGTGCGTGCGTTTTCACACTATCTGTACCCCTTGCCCGACGGGAGAGGGGAGGAGAGGGAGTGGCCGGGGGGTGAGACTGGTCCTTGGTGATGCTGCCGGCCTTGTCGAGGCCGCGTGAGGTTTGGATGGAGTCGGTGGGAGGGAGGTCGGTTTGTGCGATGGGCTGGTCCAAACTAATCAACCCATTATCCAATAGAACGGGGCATTTAGTTTGGAGTAACAGCATTAAAACAGGCCCTTCGGCCCAACTTGCCCATGCCGGCCAACATGCCCGCGTTTGGTCCATATCCCCCCAAACCTGTCCTATCCATGTACCTGTCTAAATGATTCTTAAACGTTGGGATAGTCCCAGCCTCGACTACCTCCTCCGGCAGCTCGTTCCACACACCCACCGCCCTCTGTGTGGAAAAGTTACCCCTGAAATTCCTATTAAATCTTCACCCCCCCTCATTAAACCCGTGTCCTCTGGTCCTCGATTCCCCTGCTGTGGGCAAGAGGCTCTGTGCGTCTACCCAATCTATTCCTCTCATGATTTTGTACACCTCTATAAGATATCCCCTCATCCCTGCCAGGAGGGGAGAGGAGGGGAGGGGAGGAGAGGAGAAGAGAGGGGAGAGGAGGGGAGGGGAGGAGAAGAGAGGGGAGTGGAGGGGAGAGGAGGGGAGGGAGGGGAAGAGAGAGGAGAGGAGGAGAGGGGAGGGGAGAGGAGGGGAGGAGAGGGGAGGGGAGAGGAAAGGGGTGAGGAGGGGAGGAGAGGGGAGGGGAGGGGAGAGGAGGAGAGGGAAGAGGAGGGGAGTGGAGGGGAGAGGAGGGGAGGGAGGGGAAGAGAGGGGAGAGGAGGAGAGGGGAGTGGAGGAAAGGGGGAGAGGAGTGGAGGAGAGAGGAAGGGAGAGGAGGGGAGGGGATGCAAGGGGCATTGAGGGGAGGGGAGGGGAGGAGAAGAGAGGGAAGAGGAGGGGAGGGGAGGGGAGAGGAGGAGAGGTGAAGAGAGGGGTGTGGAGGGGAGGAGAGATGAAGGGAGAGGAGAGGAGGGGAGGGGATGGAAGGGGCATTGAGGGGAGGGGAGAGGAGGATGGAGTGGAGGGGTGGAGAGGAGAGGCAGGGGAGGAGAGGGGAGTGGAGAAGAGAGGGGAGAGGAGGGGAGGGGAGGAGAGGAGAGCAGAAGAGAGGAGAGAGGAGGGGAGGGGAGGGGAGATGGGCAAAGGGGTGTGGAGGGGAGGAGATGGGAGGGGAGGGGAGGAGAGAAGAGAGGGGAGAGGAGGGGAGGGGAGTGGAGTGGAGGGGGGGAGGGGAGGAGAGGGGAGGAGAGTAGATGAGAGGGGAGAGGAGGGGAGAGGAGGGGAGGGGAGGGGAGGGGAGGGGAGGGGAGGAGGGTGTAGGGGAGGGGAAGAGAGGGGCGGGAGGACTGCAGGCCCTTGCTCTGTTGCTCCGACAACGCGGAGATGGAAGAGGCAGCGGGATAGGCCGAGGCTCGAGACAAAATGGCGTTTAATTGAGCGGATTGCGTACATAGAGATCTCGTGGTCAGGGAGGAGGAGGCCCTCGGCAGAGCCTGTCGGAGGCGAGGGGAGGGCCCGGATTCCGTGGGACCTGGGGCCGGGCCTGAACCAAGGCCAGAACTGGGCAGAGGCCTGACCCGGAAACGCTCAAGGCCACCTGTGCTCAAGGCTTGGTCGAGGCCTACTTCAGGCCCAGGTTTGAGGCCTACATCGGGCACAAGCTCCCTAGATGGGCCAGTTGAGGCTTAACGTAGGCCCCAAAGCATATTTGAGGCGTAACTTAGGCCCCAAGGAACCGGTTTAGGTCTAACCTAGGCCCCACGGCTGGGGTGAGGCCTACCTTAGGCTTCAAGGCCCTCTCAGGCCCCAAGGACCGGTTGAGGTCTATGCTTGGCATCAAGCCCCCTTGGTGAGGCTCAACTCAGCTCGCAGTGCTTCCTCTGATGCGGTTGAGGCCTACATCGGGGCAGGAGCCCCCCCTGGACCTGCCGCCGGCCCTCTCCGGCCCCCCCTCGCCCCCCTTCTGCTCCACGGTGGTGGCCTCGAATATCCGGGCCACAAAGTCGGGCCCGGCCTCGCGCAGCAGGCTGAGGCTGCTGAAGGCGTAGAGGACGGGGTTGACGCTGCAGCTGATGAAGGCCAGGCAGGTGACCACGGGCCGGGCCTCCTTCAGCTTGCCCTCGGTGAAGTCCCGGCCGGTCATCTCGGCCCCCAGCTGGGCCAGGTTGACGGCGTGGTAGGGCAGCCAGAAGAGGGTGAAGGCCACCAGCAGGGCCACGATCAGGCGGCTGGTCCTCCTGCGGCCCCTCATGGCCCTCACCCGCCGGCCCACCACACCGTAGCTGCCCACCAGCACCGCCAGCGGGACCAGGAAGCCCAGGCCCGTCTCCATCAGGTAGTGGAACACCATCTGGCCCGGCCCGGGGTGGATGGGCTCGCAGATCTTGCGGCAGTAGATGTCGCCCACCCTCACGTTGCGGTAGTAGCCCGCGGGGATGGCCATCAGCGCCGCCAGGCCCCACAGGCCCAGCAGGATCCTGAGGGCCCGCCCGCTCTTCCCGCGGATGTGGGCGGCAGAGTAGGGCCTGGTGACGGCCAGCAGCCGGTCCACGCTCATGTAGACGATCAGGAAGATGCTGGCGTACATGTTGAGGCAGCACACGTAGTGGAAGGCCTTGCAGGCCGCTAGGCCGAAGGCCCAGTCCAGCTGCACCAGGAAGTGGATCCAGAAGGGGGCGGTGAGGAGCGTGACGCCGTCGGCCACCGCCAGGTTGAGGACCAGGAGGGCGGTGAGGGGCAGAGGGCCCCCGCCCCCCTCCCCCGGGCCCCGGCACCTCCGGCCCAGGGCCCTCCTGCCCAGGGTCCACACCACCAGCCCGTTGCCCGGCAACCCCACCACCAGCGCTAGGCCCAGCAGCAGGCTGCCCATCACGGTGGAGGCCTGGGAGCTCAGCAGGTTGTCCGTCGTGCTGGAGTTGCGCATACACGTGTCATTGTCGATGGTCGACGCGGCAGAGAGATCCTGGGGAGAGAGAGGAGGGGAAGAGGGGAGGGGGAGAGAGGAGGGAGAGAGAGGAGGGGGGAGAGAGGAGGTGGAGAGAGGAGGGGGAGAGAGGAGGGGGAGAGAGGAGGGGGAGAGAGGAGGGGGAGAGAGGAGGGGGAGAGGAGAGGGGAGGGGGAGAGGGGAGGGGGAAAGAGGAGGGGAAGAGAGGAGGGGGAGAGAGGAGGGGGAGAGAGGAGAGGGGAGGGGGAGAGGAGGGGGGAGAGAGGAGGGGGAGAGAGGGGGGAGAGGGGAGGGGGAGAGAGGAGGGGGATGAGAGAGAGAGGGGAGGGGGAGAGGGGAGGGGGAGAGGGGAGGGGGGAGAGGGGAGGGGGAGAGAGGGGGGAGAGGGGAGGGGGAGAGAGGGAGGGGGAGAGAGGAGGGGGAGAGGGGAGGGGGAGAGGGGAGGGGGAGAGGGGAGGGGGAGAGAGGGAGGGGGAGAGAGGAGGGGGAGAGAGGG
This sequence comes from Raja brachyura, assembly GCA_963514005.1. Next base: position 35,104 of record CAUPSL010000284.1, read on the forward strand.
AGGGGGAGAGAGGAGGGGGAGAGAGGGAGGGGGAGAGAGGGGAGGGGGAGAGGGGAGGGGGAGAGGGGAGGGGGAGAGGGGAGGGGGAGGGGGAGAAAGGAGGGGGAGAGAGGGGAGGGGGAGAGGGGAGGGGGAGAGGGAGGGGGGGAGAGGGAGGGGGAGAGGGGAGGGGGAGAGGGAGGGGGGAGAGAGGGAGGGGGAGAGGGGAGGGGGAGAGGGGAGGGGGAGAGGGGAGGGGGAGAGGGGAGGGGAGAGGGGAGGGGGAGAGGGGAGGGGGAGAGGGGAGGGGGAGAGGGAGAGGGGAGGGGGAGAGGGGGAGAGAGGGATGGGGAGAGAGAGAGAGGGAGACGGAGAGAAATGTGAGTTTCAACTGAGTTTTTTCCTGCCTCATCCCTCCCCTCCACCCACGTTCACAGATACTGCCACTCTGGAAAGGACCCGTTTACTCCTACCCTTTGCCTCCTGTCTGCCAGCCAGTTCTCTATCCACATCAATACTGAACCCCCAATACCGTGTGCTTTAAGTTTGTATACTAATCTCTTATGTGGGACCTTGTCGAAAGCCTTCTGAAAGTCCAGATACACCACATCCACTGGTTCTCCCTTAACAAACTTAAACTGGACTTCCTTAGACTGTGACCCCTTGTACCTGCCTTCTCTCCATACCCTCTGATCCCCTTAGCCACAAGGGCCGCATCTAACTCCCTCTTAAATATAGCCAATGAACTGGCCTCAACTACCCTCTGTGGCAGAGAGTTCCAGAGACCCACCACTCTCTGTGTGAAAAAAGTCCTTCTCATCTCGGTCCTAAAGGATTTCCCCCTTATCCTTAAGCTGTGACCCCTTGTCCTGGACCTCCCCAACATCGGGAACAATCTTCCTGCATCTAGCCTGTCCAACCCCTTAAGAATTTTGTAAGTTTCTATAAGATCCCCCCTCAATCTCCTAAATTCTAGAGAGTATAAACCGAGTCTATGCAGTCTTTGTTCATAAGACAGTCCTGACATCCCAGGAATCAGTCTGGTGAACCTTCTCTGTACCCCCTCGATGGCAATAATGTCCTTCCTCAGATTTGGAGACCAGAACTGTACGCAATACTCCAGGTGTGGTCTCACCAAGACCCTGTACAACTGAAGTAGAACCTCCCTGCTCCTATACTCAAATCCTTTCGCTATGAATGCTAACATACCATTTGCTTTCTTCACTGCCTGCTGCACCTGCATGCCTACTTTCAATGACTGGTGTACCATGACACCCAGGTCTCGTTGCATCTCCCCTTTTCCTAATCGGCCACCATTCAGATAATAGTCTACCCTCATGTTTTTGCCACCAAAGTGGATAACCTCACATTTATCCACATTATACTGCATCTGCCATGCATTTGCCCACTCACCCAGCCTATCCAAGTCACCTTGCAGCCTCCTAGCATCCTCACGGCTAACACTGCCCCCCAGCTTCGTGTTATCCGCAAACTTGGAGATATTGCCTTCAATTCCCTCATCCAGATCATTAATGTATATTGTAAATAGCTGGGGTCCCAGCACTGAGCCTTACGGTACCCCACTAGTCACTGCCTGCCATTGTGAAAAGGACCCGTTTACTCCTACCCTTTGCCTCCTGTCTGCTAGCCAGTTCTCTATCCACATCAATACTGAACCCCCAATGCCGTATGCTTTAAGTTTGTATACTAATCTCTTTTGTGGGACCTTGTCGAAAGCCTTCTGGAAGTCCAGATACACCACATCCACTGGTTCTCCCTTATCCACTCTACTAGTTACATCCTCGAAAAATTCCACAAGATTCGTCAGACATGATTTACCTTTCGTAAATCCATGCTGACTTTGTCCAATGATTTCACCACTTTCCAAATGTGCTGCTATCCCATCTTTAATAACTGACTCTAGCAGTTTCCCCACTACCGATGTTAGACTAACTGGTCTGTAATTCCCCGTTTTCTCTCTCCCCCCCTTCTTAAAAAGAGGGGTTACATTAGCCACCCTCCAATCCTCAGGAACTACTCCAGAATCTAAGGAATTTTGAAAAATTATCACTAATGCATCCACTATTTCTGTGGCTACCTCCTTGAGTACTCTGGGATGCAGACTATCTGGCCCTGGGGATTTATCGGCCTTTAATCCATTCAATTTACCCAACACCACCTCCCGGCTAACCTGGATTTCACTCAGTTCCGCCATCTTATTTGACCCCCGGTCCACTGCTATTTCCGGCAGATTATTTATGTCTTCCTTAGTGAAGACGGAACCAAAGTAGTTATTCAATTGGTCTGCCATGTCCTTGTTCCCCATGATCAATTCACCTGTTTCTGACTGCAAGGGACCAACATTTGTTTTAACTAATCTCTTTCTCTTCACATATCTATAAAAACTTTTGCAGTCAG
>CAUPSL010000284.1:45000-47500 GCA_963514005.1 Raja brachyura
CACACACAAACACACATTCTCACACTCACACACACACACACAAACACACATTCTCACACACACACACACTCTCACACACACACACACACACACACTCACACAGTCTCTCACTCACACACTGACACACACTGACACACACAAACTGACACACACTGACACACACACGCTGACACACACACACACACTGACACACACTGACACACACACACACTGACACACACTGACACACACACACACACTGACACACACTGACACACACACGCTGACACACACAAACATGCACATACACAAACACTGTCACACACACTCTCTCAAACACACACACACTCTCTAACACTCTCACACACACTCACACACTCTCTCACCCTCTCCCACACACCCTCTCACACACACACACTCTCACACACACTCACACACACACTCACACACTCTCACACACACACACACTCTCACACACACACACACACACACTCTCATACACACACTCTCATACACACACTCTCACACACACTCTCACACACACACTCTCACACACACACACACTCTCTCACACACTCTCACAGACACACAGACTCTCTCACACACACTCTCACACACACACACACTCTCACACACACTATCACACACACACACACTCTCACACACACTCTCACACACACACACACACTCACACACACACACCCTCTCACACACACACACACTCTCACACACACACACTCACACACTCTCACACACACACTCTCACACACACACCCACACACACACTCACTCTCTCACACACACATACAAACACACACTCTCACATACACACACTCACACACACTCACTTACACACACTCACTCTCACACACTCACTCTCACACACACACTCTCACACACACTCTCACACACACACTCTCACACACACACTCTCACACACACTCTCACACACACACTCTCACACACACACTCACACACTCTCACACACACTCACTCTCTCACACACACACACCCTCACACACACTCACACACACACACACAAACACACATTCTCACACACACACTCTCACACACACTCTCACACACACACTCTCTCACACACTCTCACACACACTCTCTCACACACACAAACACACATTCTCACACTCACACACACACACACAAACACACATTCTCACACACACACACTCTCACACACACACACACACACACACTCACACAGTCTCTCACTCACACACTGACACACACTGACACACACACACTGACACACACTGACACACACACGCTGACACACACACACACACTTACACACACTGACACACACACACACTGACACACACTGACACACACTGACACACACACACTGACACACACTGACACACACACGCTGACACACACAAACATGCACATACACAAACACTGTCACACACACTCTCTCAAACACACACACACTCTCTAACACTCTCACACACACTCACACACTCTCTCACCCTCTCCCACACACCCTCTCACACACACACTCTCACACACACTCACACACACTCACACACTCGCACACACACACACACACTCTCACACACACACACACACACTCTCATACACACACTCTCATACACACACTCTCATACACACACTCTCACACACACTCTCACACACACACTCTCTCACACACACACACTCTCTCACACACTCTCACAGACACACAGACTCTCTCACACACACTCTCACACACACACACACTCTCACACACACTATCACACACACACACACTCTCACACACACTCTCACACACACACACACTCACACACACACACCCTCTCACACACACACACACTCTCACACACACACACTCACACACTCTCACACACACACACACACACACACTCACTCTCTCACACACACACACAAACACATTCTCACACACACACTCTCACACACCCTCTCGCACACACACTCACTCTCACACACACACACTCTCACACTCTCACACACACACACTCTCACACACACACTCTCACACACACACTCTCACACACACTCACACACACTCTCACACACACACTCTCACACACACTCACACACACTCTCACACACACACTCTCACACACACATTCTCACACACACACACTCTCACACACACACACTCACACACACACACTCACACACTCTCACACACACATTCTCACACACACACACACTCTCACACACACACACACTCTCACACACACACTCACACACTCTCACACACACACACTCACACATACACACACTCGCACACACAATCACTCTCTCTCACACACACTCTCACACACACACTCTCTCACACACACACACACACACACACACTCTCACACACACACTCTCACACTCACTCACACACTCTCACGCACACACACTCACTCTCTCACACACTCACACACTCACACACTCTCACGCACACACACTCACTCTCACACACTCACACACTCTCACACACACACACACTCTCACACACACACTCACACACACATTCACTCTCACA
>CAUPSL010000285.1:0-56060 GCA_963514005.1 Raja brachyura
AACCCCTTGTAAACCCCCCTATAAAGCCCTGTAAACACGTAAACCACTTTAACCTCCAGTAAACCCCTCTAAACGCATCTAAACCCACGTAAACATCGTGTAAACCTCCTGTAACCCTCTCTAAACCCCTCGAACCCCTCTAACCATTGTAAACCCATGTGAACACCTGCACACCCCTGTAGCCCCCTCTAGACCCCTCTGATTCCCTCTAACAGAATCTAAACCCCTCTAAACCCATGTAAACCCTCCTGTAAACCATTCTGAACCTCTCTAAACCCATCGAAACTCCTTTAATCCTTTGTAAACACATGTAAACACCTGCAAACCCCTATAACCGCCTCTGGACCCCTCTAAACCCATCTAAACCACTCTAAACCACTCTAACTCACTCCATATCTCTCCAAACCCCTCTAAACCCATGTAAACCACCTGAAAATCCTCTAAAGCCCTCTAAACCCGTCTAACTCCTGCAAACACCTCTCAGCCCTGTAAACCCCTCTAAATGACTCCAAACCCCTCTAAACCCTCTAAACAACACTAAACACCTGTAATCTCCTCTAAACCCATGTAAACCCATGTAAACCCCGTGTAAACCCCTGTAATCCTCTCTAAACCTCTCTAAACCCATACAAACCCCTCTAAACCACTCTAAACCCCGGTATCCCCCTGTAAACGCATCTAAACCCATCAAAACCCCTCTAAACCCCTCCAAACATCTCTAAACCCCTCCAAACGTCTCTAAACCCCTCTAAACCTCTATATTAAACTAAAGACCCTCTAACCCCCCAACCCAGACCCCCGCTAACACCCCTCAAACCACCTCTAAACCCCTCTAATCCCCTCTAAACCTATCTAAACTCCGCCAACCCCCTCCAAACCGCTCTAAAACACTCCACCACCCCCCCAAGCCCTCGAAACCCCTCTAAACTACTACAAACACCTCTAAACCGCTCTAAACCCATCTAAACTAAATTAAACCCCACCAAACTCCTCGGAACCCAATTAAAAGCAGTCTAACCCCATCCAAAGCTCTCTAACCCCCTCTAAACCCATCCAAAACACTCTAACCCCTCCAAACACCTCCAAACCCCTCTAAACCACTACAAACACCTCTACGCCCCCCCCCCAGACACCCCTAACCCCTCTAAACTACTGTAAACCCCTCTAAACCAGAGTAAACCCCTCTAACCCCCTCTAAAATCCTCTAAACACATCTAACCCCTGTAAACCTCTCAACACCCCTCATCACCGCTCTAAACGCATCTAAACCCATCTAACCCCCTGCACACCCCTGTAAACATCTGTACTCTAAACCTCTGTAAACACTGAAAATCCCTCTAAACCCTTCTAAACACTTCCAAACCCCTCTAAACATTTGTAACTCCCTGAAAACTCCTGCACACCACTCAAACCCACTTAAACCCCCTGTAAACCTCTCTAAACATCTCGCACCCCTCGAAACCCCTCTAAACCTCTGTAAACCCCTGTAACCACCTGCAGACATCTCTAAATCCCTCTAAACGAATCTAAACCCCTCTAAACCCATGTAAACCCTCCTGTAAACCACTCTAAACCTCTCTAAACCCCTCGAAACTCATCTAAACCTTTGTAAACACATGTAAACACCTGCAAACGCCTATAACCCCCTCTGGACCCCTCTAAACCCATCTAAACCCCCTGTAAACCCCCTGAAAATCCTCTAAAGCCCTCTAAACCATTCTAAACCCGCCTAACCCCTGCAAACCACTCTAAGCCCTGTAAACCCCTCTAAATGTCTCTAAACCCCTCTAAACCCATGTATACCCCTCTAAACAACACAAAACACCTGTAATCTCCTCTAAACCCATGTAAAACCCTGTCAACCCCGTGTAAACCCCGTGTAAACCGCTGTAATCCTCTCTAAACCACATATAAACCCCTCTAAACCAATCTAAACCCCCGTATCCCCAGTAAACGCATCTAAACCCATCAAAACCCCTCTAAACCCGTATAAACCCATCTAAACCCCTCTAAATCCCTCCAAACGTCTCTAAATCCCTCTAAACCTCTATACCCCTCTACACCCCTCTATACCCCTCTAAACTCTTCTAAACCCCTCCAAACCCCTCCAATCCCCTCCAATCCTCTCTAAACCCAGCCAAACATCTCCAAACCGCTCGAAAACAGTATCAACCCCCCCCAAAGCCCTCCAAACCCCTCTAAACCACTACAACCACCTCTAAACCCCGCCAAACCCTCTAAACCCAATTAAACCCCTCTCAGCCCATCCAAACCCCTCTAACCCGCTCTAGCCCCCTCTAAACCCCTCTAAATCCCTCCAAACGTCTCTAAACCACTACAAACACCTCTAAACCCCTGCAAAGCCCTCTAAACCCAACTAAACCCCTCTAAACCCCTCCAAACCCATGTAAACCCCTGTAAACCACTCTAAACATAAACCCATGTAACCCCCTGTAAACCCATGTAAACCTCTCTAAACATCCCGACACCCATCGAAACCCACCTGTAAACCCCTCTAAACACGTCTACACATCTGTAATCCCCTCTAAACCCATCTAAACCACCTATAAACACCACGTAAACCCCCATAGACCCCTTGGATACCTCTGCAAACTCCTCTAAACCTCTCGAAACACCTGTAAACAACTAAACCCCTCTAAACTCCTCCAAATCCCCCCAAACCACTCTAAACGCCTCCAAACGCCTCTAACCTTCCCCCCAGACACATCTAACCCGTCGAAACCCCTGTATACCCCTGTAAACCCCTCTAACCCCCTCTAAAACCCTCTAAACAGCTCTAACCCCTGAAAACCTCTCAACACCCCTCATCACCCCTCTAAACGCATCTAAAGCCATCTAACCCCCTGCAAACCCCTGTAAACATCTGTAAACTTCTCTAAACCTCTGTAAACCCTGAAAGTCCCTCTAAACCCTTCTATACACTTCCAAATCCATCTAAACACCTGTAACCACCTGCAAACCCCTGCATACCACTCTAAGCCCACTCTAAACCCCCTGCAAACCTCTCTAAACATCTCTAAACCCCTCTAAACCTCTGTAAACCCCTGTCACCACCTGCAAACCCCTGTAACCCCCTCTAGACACCACTAAATCCCTCTAAACGGATCTAAACCCATCTAAACCCATGTAAACTCCCCAGTAAACCGCTCTAAATCTCTCTAAACCCCACGAAACTCCTCTAAACCTTTGTAAACACATGTAAACACATGCAAACCCCTATAACCCCCTCTGGACGCCTCTAAACCCATCTAAACCCCTGTAAAACCCCTGAAAATCCGCTAAAGCCCTCTAAACCCTTCTAAACCCGTCTAAACCAATGTATACCCCTCTAAACAACACTAAACACCTATAATCACCTCTAAACCCCTGTGAACCCCTGTGAACCCCTGTAAACCCCATGTAAACCCCGTGTAAACCCCTGCAATCTCTAAACCCCATATAAACCCCCCCTAAACCACTCTAAACCAATCTAAACCCCTATATCCCCAAGTAAACGCATCTAAACCCATCTAAACCCCTCTAAACCCGTCACTAAACCCCTCTAAACATCTATACCCCTCTAAACCCTTCTATACCCTTCTAAACCCAACCAAACCCCTCTAAACCCCTCCAAACACATCTAAATCCCTCTAATCCCCTCTAAACCCCTCTAAACTCAGACAAAACACTCCAAACCGCTCTAAAACACTCCAACCCCCGCAAAGCCCTCCAAACCCCTCTAAACCACTACAAACACCTCTAAACTACTCCAAACCCCTCTAACCCCCTCTAGCCCGCTCTAAACCCCTCTAAACCCAGCCAAACCCCGCCAAACCCCTCCAACCTCAAAACCCCTCTAAACCACTATAAACACCTCTAAACCCCTGCAAACCCCTCTAAACCCAACTAAACCCCTCTAAACCCCTCCAAACCCTGTAAACCCCTCTACACCACTCTAAACATAACCCATGTAACCCCTGTAAACCTCTCTAAACATCCCTACACCCATCGAAACCCACCCGTAAACCCCTCTAAACACATCTACACATCTGTAATCCCCTCTAAATCCCTCTAAACCCATCTAAACCACCTGTAAACACCATGTAAACCCCTCTAGACCCCTTCGAAACCTTGATAAGCTCCTCTAAACCACTCGAAACACCTGTAAACAACTAAACCCCTCTAAAGTCCTCCAAAGCCTCCAAACCCCTCTACACCCCTCCAAACGCCTCTGAACCCCCCCAGACACCTCTAACCCCTCTAAACTACTGTAAACACCTGTAATCCTCTCTAACCCCCTCTAAAACCCTCTAAACACCTCTAACCCCATGCAAACCCCTCAACACCCCTCATCACCACTCTAACGCCGCTCTAACCCTCTGTAAACACATCTAAACCCCTCTAAATGCATCTAAACCCATCTAACCCCCTGTAAACCCCTGTAAACATCTGTAAACTGATCTAAACCTCTGTAAACCCAGAAAATCCCTCTAAACCCTTCTAAACACTTCCAAACCCCCCTAAACACATGTAACCCCGTGCAAAACCCTGCATACCACTCTAAACCCCATGTAAACGATTCTAAACCCCTGTAAACCCCTGGAAACCTCTGGAAACCCCTGTAAACAACTTTAAACACCTGTAATCCACTCCAACACCCTGTAAACCCATGTAAACCTCTCTAAACACTCCAAACCCTTCTAACCCTTCTAAACCCCCGTAAACCCCTCGAAATAACTACGAATACATTTAATCCCCTCTAACCCCCTGTAAACTCCTGTAACCCCTGAATACCGCTGTAAACCCCTATAAAGCCATGTAAACCCCCTTCTAAATCACTCTAACTCTCTCCAAACTCCTCCACACCCCTCTAAATCCCTCCAAACCCGCCGTGCCCCATTTAAATCCCTCTAAACCCCTCCGAACCCCTCCAAACCCATTCTACACAACCCCCAAACCCCTCTGAACACCTCTAACCCCCTGTAAACCCCTCTAAATACGTCTAAACACCTGTAAACGAATGTAAACCCCCTATAATCCACTCTAAACCCTTCTTAACCCATCTTAAGCCCGCTAAACCCCTCTAAACACATCTAAACCCCCTTGTAAACCCCTCTAAACACATCTAAACCCCCTTGTAAACCCCTCTAAACACATCTAAACCCCCTTGTAAACCTCTCTAAACCTATGTAAACTCCTCTAACTCAATCGAAACACTTGTAAACAACTAAACCCATGTAAACCCCCTCTAAACCTCTCATGACCCCTCTAAACCCATGTCAACCGCTCTAAACCCCATGTAAACCACCCTCCAAACGACTAAACCCCTCTAAAACCTGTAAACCACCTGTAGCCCCCCTGAATACTCTCTAAAGCCCTCCAAACCATTCTAAACCCGTCTAACCCCCTGTAAACCCCATGCAAACACCTAAAACCCATCTAAATGCCTCTAAACTTCTCTAAACACCTGTAATCTCCCCAAACCCCCGTAAACCCCTGTAAACACCGTGTAAACACCTGTAATCCTCTCTAAACCTCTTTAAACCCCATATAAACCCCTCTAAACCACTATAAACTCCTCTAAACCTCATGTAAACCCCTCTAAACTCCATGCAAACCCCTGTAAACCCATCTAAACCCATCTAAACACCTCCAAACCCCTCTAGCCTCCTCTAAACTCCTCTAAACCCCTCTAAATCCCCATAAATCCCACTAAACCCCCCTAAACCCATCTAAACCCACGTAAACCCCCGGTAAACCTCTTCAAACCACTCTAACCCCCTGGAAACCCCTCTAAACCTTTCTACACCCCCTGTAAACGCATCTAAACCTCTCTAAACCGCTCCAAACTCCTTTAACCCCCCCCTAAACCCATATAAAACCCTCTAACCAACTGCAAACCCCTCCAAACCACTCTAGTACCCTCTAAACACCTCTAAACTCCACCAACCTCCTAACGCCTTTACACCCCCCCCAGACACCTCTAACCCCTCTAGATACCTCTAGCCGCATGTAAACCCCTCTACACACCCCTAAACATCTGTAATCCCCTATAATCCCCTGTAAACCCCTGTAAACCACTCTGAACCCCTCTAAACCCCCTGTAAACTAATCTAAACCTCTGTAAACTCCTCGAAACCGCTCGAAACACCTATAAAGAACTAAACCCCTGTAAACGCCTGTAAACCCCTGTACACCCCTATAAACCCCTATAAACTCATTTAAACCCGTCTAAACTCCTCTAAACCCTTCTAAAACCCCCTGTAAACGCATCTAACCCCCTCTAAACCCATCCAACCCTGTGTAAACCCATCGAAACACCTCTAAACCGCTCTAAACCACCTGTAACCCATTGTAAACCCCTCTAAACACGTCGTAACCACTCTGAACCACTGTAACCCCCTGTAAACCTCTCAACACCACTCAACACCCCTCTAAACCACTCTAACCCCGCTCTAAACCCCTGTAAACACATCTAAACCCCTCAGGTCCCAGTCCACTGTCCCACCCTGTCTGAAGTCCGCAACCATAGTCCCCTTGCCCAAAAACCCCCACATTTCCAGCCTCAACGACTACCGGCCAGTCGCACTCACACCAGTGGTGATGAAGTGCTAAAGAAAAACTGGTCCGGGGTCATATCACATCACTCCTGCCCCGAAGCTTTGATCCCCACCAGTTTGCGTACAGAGCAAATAGATCTACAGAGGACGCTGTCGCCACAGCTCTCCATGCTGCACTGTCCCACCTGGAGCAGTGGGGAAGCTATGTGCGAATGCTCTTTGTGGACTACAGCTCTGCTTTTAATACAATCCTTCACCACAAACTGGTGGACAAACTGGGGGACTTGGGACTTTCCACACTCCACCTGCATGTGGATAAATAGCTTCCTGTCGGGCCGCAGCCAGAGAGTCAGAATGGGCCATCACACATCCACGGCCCTCAGCCTCAGTACGGCTCTCTACAGGGCTGCGTGCTGAGCCCCCTGCTCTACACCATCTACACACATGACTGCACCTCCGCCCACCACAGCAACACCATTGTCAAATTTGCGGATGACACTACGGTAGTGATGCTCATCTCCGGGGGGGATGAGTACGCCTATCGGGATGAGGTGGAGCAGCTGAGAGTGTGGTGTGGAGAAAATAACCTGCTCCTGAACACCTTAAAGACCAAGAAGATAATAATAGACTTCAGGAAGAACAAAACAGAAATGGTACCACTAATCACCAGAGGGGACTGTGTGGAGAGGGTGGTGGATTTCCGCTTCCTGGGAATCCCTATTGAGGAGGACCTCACGTGGAGCGTGAACACCTCTGCGCTGCTGAAAAAGGTCCAGCAGAGACTGCACTTCCTGAGGGTGCTCAGGAAGAATAACATCAGAGACTGCTGCTGTCCTTTTATCGGTGCTCCATTGAGAGCATCCTAACATGGGTGTGGTACACCAGCTGCACAGCGGCTCAGAGGAAAGCGCTCCAGAGGGCCATTGATAACGCCCAGAGGATTGTCGGCTGCCCTCTCCTTACCTTGGAAGACTTACACAGTTCCCACTGCATCAAAAAATCCTAGAATATTATAAAGGACATTTTCCACCCCCCCCCCCCCCCCCCCCCCGGGACACTCCCTGTTTGAACTGTTGCCGTCAGGCAGATTGTACACATCTACAAGGACAAGGACAAACAGACTTAAAAACAGTTTTTACCCCACTGCTATAAAGGCACTAAATGTAGCCGCCAAGGAACGTGGGGACTAAGGGACTGTGATTGGTACACTGTGAAATCGACAGAAGGATGTAGGGTTGGGTGTTTATACGTGCTATTTTCATATTTCACATTTATTTTAGCTGTTTATCTTTTTTAATATTTTACCTTGTATGTATCGTTAGCTTTTATGGTTTGAATGGTGCACTGACTGGTTGACATTTTTAAATTTCGTTGTACATGGTTCATGTTACAATGACAATAAAGAAACTATTATTATTACTAACCTCCAGCAAACCGCTGCATACCCCTCTAAATGCATGTAAACCCTTCTAAACCCCTGTAATCCCCTGTAAACCTCTCAAAGCCTCTGTAAACCCCTCTAAACAACTCTAAACACCTGTAATCTCCTCCAAACCATGTAAACCAATGTAAACCCTCTAAACATCTGTAAATCCCTTTAAAAGCATCTAAACCCATCTAAACCCGTCCAAACCCCTCTAAACCCACCCAAGCCACTCCTGTACAGTAAACCCCTCTAAACCCCTCCAAACCCATGTAAACCCCTTGTAAACCTCTCTAAACCCCTCTAAACACCTGTAAAGCCCTTTAAACCCGAGTAACCCCTGTAAACCCATCTAAAACGCTCTAAAACCCCCGCAAAACGCTCTAAACCACTCTAAATCCATCTAAAGCCCTGTAAACCCATCACAACCTCTCAAAACCAATCTAAAGCCCTCCAAATCCATCCAAACACCCTCACACCTCCAAACACCTGTACACACAATCTGATCCCTTGTAAACCGATGCAAACCCATATAAACCCACCTAAATAAACCCCTCCAAACAACTCTAAAACCCTCTAAACCCCTCCAGACCCCTCTAAACCCCTCTTAAAACATCTAAGCGCATCTAACCCCTCGTAAACACCTGTACACCCCTCTAAACCCCTCCGAACCCCTGTAAACCACTGTAAATATCTCTAAACCCCTCCGAACCCCTGTAAACCACTGTAAATATCTCTAAACCTCTCTGAACCCCCTGTAAACCCCTTGCAAACCCATCTAAACCCCTCTAAGCCCTTCTAAGCCGCATGTAAACCAAACCCATGTAACCCCTGTAAACCCCTCTAAAACCCTCTAAAACCATCTGAAACCCTCTAAAACCATCTAAAACCCTCTAAACCACTCAAAACCCCCCAAATCCTCCTAAGCCCCTCCAGGCCCCTCTAAACCCCTCTAAACTTTTCTAAACCCCTCTAATTTCTTCTAAACCCCTCTAAACACTTGTAAACCGCAGGAAACGACTCTAGACCACTCTAAACCCATCTAAACCCCTGTAATCCCCTGTAAACCCCCTCTAAACACCCGTAATCACCTCTAACCCCTGTAAACCCCTGTAAACCCCCTGTAAACCCCTGTAATGCAAACTCCTGTAACCCCCTCTAAACCTCTGTAAACCCTCTGTAAACGAAACTAAACCCACCAAAACCCCTCTAAACCCCTCTAAACCCAGCAAAACCAATCCAAAACACTCCAAACACATCAAAACATATCTAAACACATCTAAACCTGTACAAACACATCTAAAACCCTCCAATCCCCTCTAACACCACCTAACCCCCTCCAAAACCCTCCAGAACCCCTCTAAACCCCCTCCAGACCCCTCTAAACCCTTCTAAACCCCCTCTAAACCACTGTAAACTCCTCTAAACCGCTCTAAGCCGCTCTAAACTTCGAGACCCCTGTAAACCCCTGCAAACCCCTCTAAACACCTGTAATTCCCGCTAAACCCCTGTAAACCGCTGTAAACACCTGTAAACCCCTCTAATCCCCCTGTAAACCCCTTTAAACCCTCTATAAACACCTGTAAATTCCTGTAAACGCCTACAACCCCCAATAACCCATCTAAACCCCTCTAAACCCCTGTAAACCCCTCCCAACCCACATATAAAGCCCTCTAAACCCCTCTAAACCCATCTAAACCCGCTATAAACCCAATGGAAACTCCTCTAAATCCCTGTAAACCCCTCCCAACCTACTATAAACCTCTCTAAAACCCTCTAACCCTCTGGAAACCATGGACACCCCACTAAACACATCTAAACCCATCTACAACCGTCTAAACCGATGTAAACCCCTTGTAAACTTCTCTAAACCCCTCTAAACACCCTGAATACCCAATGTAAACCCCGATAAATCCCTCTAAACCTTGTTAATCTCCTCTAAACCTCTCGAAACACCTGTTCACAACTAAACTCCTGTAAACCCCTCTAAACCTCTCTTAACCCCTCTAAACCACTGTAAACACCTATAAACCCTGTAACCCATTTAAACCCCTCTAAACTCCAGTAAACCCATCTAAACCCTCTATACCCCTGGAAAACCCTCACAACCTCTGCCAACCACTGTGACCCCCTGTAAACTTATGTAAACCCGCGTACACCTCTCTAAACTTCTCTAAACCCATCGAAACCCCTCTAAACCCCTGTAAACCCCTCTGAACCCATGTAAACCCTCCAAGCAACTATAAACACCTGTAATCTCCCCTAAACCACTCTAACCATCTAAACCACACCAAACCTCTCAAATCCCCACTAAACCCTTCCAGACCGCTCTAAACCGCTTTAAACGACTCTAACAACTACCCCTATAAACCCCCTGAAAACCCTTTAATGCCCTCTGAACCCTTCTAAACCTGTCTAACACCCTGTAAACCCCTGCAAACTCCTCTAACCCCTGTAAACCCCTCCAAACAAGTCTAAACACCTGTAATCTCCTCTAAACCCCTGTAAACCCCTGTAATCCTTTCTAAACCTATCTAAACCCCATACAACCCCCTCTAAACCACTATAAACTCCTCTAACCCTCATGTAAACCCCTCTAAACCCCTGTAAACCCCTCAAAACCACTCTAACCCCTGTAACCCCCGTAAACGTATCTTAGCCCATCTAAACCCACTCCAAATCCGTATAAATCCCTCTAAAACCCCCTGAATCCCCTTTGAACCCCCTCTAAACCCCTCCAAATGCCTCTAACCCCCTCTAAACCTCTATACCCCGCTAAACCATTCTAAACCCTTCTAAACCCAACTAACCCCCTCTAAACCCCTCCAAATTCCACTAACCCCTTCTAGCCCCCTCTAAACCCCTCTAAACTCCTCCAAACCGCTCGAAACCCTTCTAAACCCAGCTAAACCAATCCGAACCCCTCCAAACGCCTCGAAACGCCTCCAGACCCCTCTAACTCCTCTAGACTACTGTAAACCCCCCTGTAGACATCTATAAATCCCTCTAAACCGCAGTAAACACCTCAAAACCCACTGCAAACCCCTCCAAACCTTCAAAACCCTTCTACACCCATCTTACCGCCCCTAAACCCTCTAAATTCCTGTAACCCACTCTAAACTCCTCCACACCCGTCGAAACCCCTGTAAAACCGTCTAACCCCCCTTCAAACCCCTCCACACCCTTCTAAACCCCTTTAAACCCCTCCAAACACATCTAAACCCCTCCAGACACCTCTAACCCATGGAAACTACCCTAAACCCCTGTAAACACCTGTAAACCCTTGTAAACCACAGTATACCACTCTAAACACCTCTAACCCGGGGGGTTCGGGGGGATCTTATAGAAACCTACAAAATTCTTAAGGGGTTGGACAAGCTAGATGCTGGAAGATTGTTCCCGATGTTGGGGGAGTCCAAAACAAGGGGTCACAGTCTAAGGATAAGGGGGAATTCCTTTAGGACCGAAATGAGGAAAACATTCTTTACACAGAGAGTGGTGAGTCTCTGGAATTCTCTGCCACAGAAGGTAGTTGAGGCCAGTTCATTGGCTATATTTAAGAGGGCGTTAGATGTGGCACTTGTGGCTAAAGGGATCAGGGGGTATGGAGAGAAGGCAGGTACGGGATACTGAGTTGGATGATCAGCCATGATCACAATGAATGGCGGTGCAGGCTCGAAGGGCTGAATGGCCTACTCCTGCACCTATTTTCTATGTTTCTATGTTTCTATGTAACCCCCTGTAAACCCCTGTAAACATGTCTAAACATCTGTAATCCCCTCTAAACCACTCTAAACCCCTCTAAACCACTCTAACCCCTCTAATCCCCCGTAAACCCCTCTAAACGCGTCTAAGCACCCTCTAAACCCTTGTAAACGTATGTAAGCCCCCTGTAAATCACTCCAAACCCCTCTAAACCCCTATAAAGCCCGCTAAACCTTTCTAAACCCATCTAAACGCCCTGTAAACCCCACGTACACCTCTCAAAACCCCTCCAATCCTCTGTAAACTCCTCTAAACCTCTCAAAACACCTGAAAACAAGTAAACACCTGTAAACCCCTGTAAACCCCCCTTAAGCCCGCTAAACCCCTCTAAACCCTTGTAAACCCCTCCAACCCCCATGTAAACCGCCATGTAAACCCCTGTAAACTCTTGTAAACGCTTCGAATCCCCTCTAAACCCCTCTAGCCGCCTGTAAACCGCTCGAAACACCTCTAAACCGTTCTAAAAACCTGTACCCCCTGTACCCATGTAAACCCCATGTACACCTCTCTAAAATCATCTAAATCCCTCTAAACCCCTGTAAACCCCTCTAATCCTCTCTAAACACCTGTAAACCCATGTAAACCCATGTAAACCCTATAAAGCCCTGTAATCCCATGTAAACCCCTCTAAACCATGTAAACCCCCTGTAAACCTCCAAACAACTTTAAACACCTGTAAGCTCCTCTAAACCCCATGTAAACCCATCTACACCCTCTGTAATCCCCTGTAATCCTCTCTAAACCTCTCCAACCCCTGTAAAAATCTATGAACCCCTCTAAACATCTGTAAACCCGTTGAAAACGCATCGAAACCCCTCTAAATCCACAAATACCACTCCTGTACTCTGAATTTGTAAACCCCCTGTAAACCCCTGTAATCCTCTCTAAACCTCTCAAAACCCCTGTATCCCCCTCTAAAAGCCTCTAAACCTCTGTAACCCCCCTTGTAAACGCATCTAAACCCATCTAACCCCCTCTAAACCCCTCTAAATGCATCAAAACCAAACCCCTCCAAACACCTCCAAACACCTCTAAACCTCCACAAATTCATCTATACCCCTCCAGACACCTCTAACCCCTCTAAACTACTGTAAACCCCTATAACCACCTGTAAACCCCTCTAAACCACAGTAAACCCCTCTAACTCCCTCTAAAACCCTCTAAACACATCTAACTCCCTGTAAACCCCTCTAAACACGTATAAACATCTGTAATCCCATGTAAACCCCTGTAAAGCACATCTAAACCCCCTGTAAACCCATATAAAGCCCGCTAAACCCCTCTAAACCCCTCGACACCTCTGTAAACTCATCGAAACCGCTCGAAACCTGTAAACAACTAAACCCCTGTAAACCCCTCTTAACCCCTCTAACCCTCTGTAAACGCATCGAAACCCCCTCTAAACCCACCAAAACCACTTGTACTCTAACCCTGTATACCCTCTAAAGCCCTTGTAGACCCCTGTAATAATCTCTAAACCTCTCCAAACCCCTCTAACCCCCTCTAAACCTATGTAAACCCCCTGTAAACCATCTAAACCCATCAAAACCACTCCAAACCCCTCCAAACAACTCAGAAACACCTTTAAACCTCGACAAACACATCTAAACCCCTCCAAACCCCATCCAACCCGCTCTAAACCGCTCCAAACGCCTCTAAGCCCCTCTAAACTCCTCTACCCTCTAAACCCATCTAAACCCCTCCAAACCGCTCTAAACCCATCCAAACGCCTCTAAATCCCTCCAGACACCTCTAACCCGTTTAAACTACTATAAACCCTGTAACACCTGTAAACCGCTCTAAACTACAGTAAACTATCAAATGGGATAGTCGAGGACGGAGTTAGAGGGAAAGAGAGTAAAGCGATGGTTAATGACCCCAGAATTAACGGGGAAGAAAGCTCACAAAGGGATAGGAGAGTATGGCCAAGTGTAATAGGGATCGATGTGAAAGGGGCCACTTGTCAACATAATTGTATAAGGAGTAAGAGTGTTGTAAAAACAAGCCTGAAGGCTTTGTGTCTCAATGCGAGGAGCATTCGTAATAAGGTGGATGAGTTGAAGGTGCAGATAGCGATTAATGACTATGCTATAGTTGGAATCACGGAGACTTGGCTCCAGGATGACCAAGGCTGGGAGCTGAACATCCAGGGATATTCAATATTCAGGAGGGATAGACGAAAAGGAAAAGGAGGTGGGATAGCGTTGCTGGTGAGAGAGGAGATTAATGCAATAGAAAGGAAGGACATTAGCGTGGAGGATGTGGAATCGATATGGGTAGAGCTGCGAAACTCTAAGGGGCAGAAAACGCTAGTGGGAACTGTGTACAGGCCACCTAACAGTAGTATTGGAGTTGGGGATGGCATCAAACAGGAAATTAGAAATGCGTGCAACAAGGGTAACACGGTTATAATGGGTGACTTCAATCTGCATGTAGATTGGGTGAATCAAATTGGCAGGGGTGCTGAGGAAGAGGATTTCCTGGAATGTATGCGGGATAGTTTTCTCAACCAACATGTGGAGGAACCAACGAGAGAGCAGGCTATTCTAGACTGGGTATTGAGTAATGAGGAAGGGTTAGTTAGCAGTCTTGTTGTGCGTGGCCCCTTGGGCAAGAGTGACCATAATATGGTTGAGTTCTTCATTAGGATGGAGAGTGACAAAATTAAGTCAGAAACAAGGGTTCTGAACTTGAACAAAGGTAACTTTGAAGGTATGAGATGTGAATTGGCCAAGATAGACTGGCAGGTGATTCTTAAAGGGTTGACAGTGGATGTGCAATGGAAGGTATTTAAAGACTGCATGGATGAAGTACAAAAGTTGTTCATACCAGTTTGGCAAAAGAATAAATCGGGGAAGGTGGTGCATCCATGGATAACAAGGGAAATCAGGGATAGTATAAAAACAAAAGATGAGGCATACAAATTTGCCAGAAAAAGCAGCCTACCGGAGGACTGGGAGAAATTCAGAATCCAGCAGAGGAGGACAAAGGGCTTAATTAGGAAAGGGAAAATAGATTATGAAAGGAAACTGGCAGGGAACATAAAAACTGACTGCAAAAGTTTTTATAGATATGTAAAGAGAAAGAGACTAGTTAAAACAAATGTTGGTCCCTTGCAGTCAGAAACAGGTGAATTGATCATGGGGAACAAGGACATGGCAGACCAATTGAATAACTACTTTGGTTCTGTCTTCACTAAGGAAGACATAAATAATCTGCCGGAAATAGCAGTGGAACGGGGGTCAAATAAGATGGAGGAACTGAGTGAAATCCAGGTTAGCCGGGAGGTGGTGTTGGGTAAATTGAACGGATTGAAGGCCGATAAATCCCCAGGGCCAGATAGTCTGCATCCCAGAGTACTCAAGGAGGTAGCCACAGAAATAGTGGATGCATTAGTGATAATTTTTCAAAATTCCTTAGATTCTGGAGTAGTTCCTGAGGATTGGAGGGTAGCTAATGTAACCCCACTTTTTAAAAAAGGAGGGAGAGAGAAAGCGGGGAATTACAGACCAGTTAGTCTAACATCGGTAGTGGGGAAACTGCTAGAGTCAGTTATTAAAGATGGGATAGCAGCGCATTTGGAAAGTGGTGAAATCATTGGACAAAGTCAGCATGGATTTACGAAAGGTAAATCATGTCTGACAAATCTGATAGAATTTTTCGAGGATGTAACTAGTAGAGTGGATAAGGGAGAAGCAGTGGATGTGTTATATCTAGACTTTCAGAAGGCTTTCGACAAGGTCCCGCATAAGAGATTAGCATACAAACTTAAAGCACACGGTATTGGGGGTTCAGTATTGATGTGGATAGAGAACTGGCTAGCAGACAGGAGGCAAAGGGTAAGAGTAAACGGGTCCTTTTCAGAATGGCAGGCAGTGACTAGTGGGGTGCCGCAAGGCTCAGTGCTGGGACCCCAGCTATTTACAATATATATTAATGATTTGGACGAGGGAATTCAATGCAACATCTCCAAATTTGCAGATGATACCAAGCTGGGGGGTATAGTTAGGTGTGAGGAGGATGCTTGGAGGCTGCAGGGTGATTTGGATAGGCTGAGTGAATGGGCAGATGCATGGCAGATGCAGTACAATGTGGATAAATGTGAGGTTATCCACTTTGGTGGCAAAAACATGAGGGTAGACTATTATCTGAATGGTGGCAGATTAGGTAAGGGGGAGATGCAACGAGACCTGGGTGTCATGGTACACCAGTCATTGAAAGTAGGCATGCAGGTGCAGCAGGCAGTGAAGAAAGCAAATGGTATGTTAGCATTCATAGCGAAAGGATTTGAGTATAGGAGCAGGGAGGTTCTACTGCAGTTGTACAGGGTTTTGGTGAGGCCACACCTGGAGTACTGCGTACAGTTTTGGTCTCCAAATCTGAGGAAAGACATCCTTGCCATAGAGGGGGTACAGAGAAGATTCACCAAACTGATTCCTGGGATGTCAGGACTTTCATATGAGGAAAGATTGGATAGACTCGGTTTGTACTCGATGGAATTTAGAAGATTGAGGGGGGATCTTATAGAAACCTACAAAATTCTTAAGGGGTTGGACAAGCTAGATGCTGGAAGATTGTTCCCGATGTTGGGGGAGTCCAGAACAAGGGGTCACAGTCTAAGGATAAGGGGGAATTCCTTTAGGACCGAAATGAGGAAAACATTCTTTACACAGAGAGTGGTGAGTCTCTGGAATTCTCTGCCACAGAAGGTAGTTGAGGCCAGTTCATTGGCTATATTTAAGAGGGCGTTAGATGTGGCACTTGTGGCTAAAGGGATCAGGGGGTATGGAGAGAAGGCAGGTACGGGATACTGAGTTGGATGATCAGCCATGATCACATTGAATGGCGGTGCAGGCTCGAAGGGCCGAATGGCCTACTCCTGCACCTATTTTCTATGTTTCTATGTTTCTATGTAAACCCCTCTAAACACCTCTAACCCCCTGTAATCCCCTCTAAACACGTCTAAACATCTGTAATCCCATATAAACCCTTGTAAACCCCTCTAAACCACTATAAACCCCCTATAACCCCCTGTAAACTACACTAAACCCGTATAAACACCTGTAAACACCCTCTAAACCACTAAAGCATCTAACTCCTATAAAGGCCGCAAAACCCCACCAAACATCGACAAACAGATCTAAACCCCTCCAAACCCCTCTAAACCCCTCCAGACGCCTCTAAACCCCTCTAAACCCCCCACCCCCTAGACCCCTCTAAAACCCTCCGAACCCTCTAAACCCATCAAAAACGCCTCTATATCCCCCCAGACACCTTTAACCCCTCTAAACTACTGTAAACCCCTGTAAACACCTGTAAACCTCTCTAAACCACAGTAAACTCCTCCAAACCCCTCTAAACACCTCTACACATGTAATCCCCTGTAAACCACTAAACCATCTAACCCATATAAAGCCTGCTAAACCCCTCTAAACCCCATGTAAAGCCTTCTAAACCCCTCTAAACCTCTGTAAACTCCTCTAAACCTCTCGAAACACCTGTAAACAACTAACCACCTGTAAACCCCTCTAAACCCCTCTTAACCCCTCTAAACACCAAAACCACGCATGTACTCTAAACCTGTAAACCCCCTGTAAACCCCTTTAATACTCTCTAAACCTCCCCAAACCCCTGTAACCCCCTCTAAACCCCTCTAAACATCTGTAACCCCCCTGTAAACGCATCTAAACGCATCTAAACCCCTCTAAACCTCTCCAACCCCCTCCAAACCCCTCTAACCCATCCAAGCACCTCTAAATCCCTCCAGGCACATCTAACCCATCTAAACCCCCAGTAAACCCCACGTAAACCCATGCAAACCTCTTTAAACACCTGTAAACAACTAACCCCCTGTAAACCCTTAAACCCCTCTTAACCCCTCTAAACCCCTCTAAACTACTGTATACCGCTGTACACCGCTATAAACTCATGTAAACGCCTCTAAACCCATGTAATCCCCTTGTGAACCTTTATAAACCTCTCTAACCCCCCCTGTAAACAACTCTAAACCATTTTAAACCCCCTGTAAATCCATCTAAACCCCTTTACACCCCTCTAAACCATTGTAAACCCCTCTAAACCCCATGTAAACCACCCTCTAAACCCCATGTAAACCACCCTCTAAACCTTTGCAAGCAGGGATGTTTACAGGCGTGTAGAGGGTGGTTTCCATGTGGTTGAGGGTTTACATGGGTTTAGAGTGGTGTAGAGGAGTTTAGATGGGTTTACAGGGGTTCAAAACGGTTTAGAGGGATTTAGAGGGGTTTAGAGGGATTTACTGTGGTTTACAGTGGTTTACAGGTGTTTGCAGGGGTTTAGAGTAGTTTAGAGGGGTTAGAGGTGTCTACCCCTGTAAACCATGTGCAAACCCCTCTAAACCGCTCTAAACCTCTGTAAACTCATCCAACTCTCGAAACACTTGTAACCAACTAAACCCCCTGTAAACCCCTGTAAACCCCTCTTAACCCCCTGTAAACTACTGTAATCGTCTCAAAACCTCTCTAACCCGTGTAAACCCTTCTAAACCACTGTAAACCTCTATAAACCACTGTAAACCTCTCTAAACCCCAGTAAGCCCCTCTAACCCACTTAACCCCTATAAATCCCTCTAAACCGCTCAAACACATCCAAAACCCTGGAAAACCCTCTAAACCACTGTAAACCACTCAAAATCCCCCCCAAAGCCCTGTAAACCCATCAATCCCCTCCAAACCCATCCAAACCCCTCCAGCCCCCCTAAACCCCTCCAGACCCCTTCAAACCCCTCTAAATTTGTATAACCCCCTCTAAACCCCTCTATAAACCCCTCTAAACACCTGCAAGCTGCTATGAAACCCTCTCGACCACTCTAAACCGCTTTAAAATCCTCTAAACCCATCAAACCCCCTGTAAACCCCCGTAAAACCCCATGTAAACCCCCTGTAAACCACTGTAAACCCCCCGTAAACCCCTCTAACCCCTCTAACCCTATGTACACCCTCTAAACCCCAGTAAAATCCTCGAAACCCGTGTAAACCCCTCTAAACAACTCTAAACATTTGTAATCTACTCTAAACCCCTGATAACCCGTCTAAACCCCCTGTAAATCCCTTTAATCCTCTCTAAACCTCTCCAAACATCTGAAACCCGCTGTAAACCCATCTAAACCCATCAACACCCCCTCCAAACCCCTCCAGAACCCCTCTAAATCCCCTCCAGACCTCTCTAAACCCTTGTAACCCCATCTAAACCGCTGTAAACCCATGTAAACACCTTTAAACCCCTCCACTGTAAACCCTCTAAACCCGTTTAAACCCCTTTAAACTTCTAAACCTCTGTAAACCCCTGTAAACACGGCTAAACACATGACATTCTCGCTAAACCCCCGTAAACCCCGGGAAGCACCTGTAAACACCTCCATTACCCATGTAAACCCCTCTAACCCCCTATAAACATATTCTAAGCCCTTGTAAACGCCAGTAAACCCACTATAAACCCATCTAATCCCCTCTAAACCCCTATAAAGCCATGTAAACCCTCTAAACCCTGTAAACCCCTCTTAACCCCCCTGTAAACCCCATGTAAACCCATCTAAACACCTCTAAACCTCTGTAAACTCCTCTAAACCCCCAATAAACCACTCTACCATTCTAAACCCCTGTAAAGCCATCTAAACCACTCTAAACCCCTCGAAAGCCCTGTGAACACCCCTAAACCCATGTAAACCACCCTCTAAACCCCTGTAAACCCTCTAGACGGCTCTAAACACCGCTCTAACCCCCTGAAACCCCCTGGAAACCCCTGAGAACCCTATAAAGCCCTCTAAAACCTTCTAACCCCGTCTAACCACCTGTATACTCCTGTAAACCCATGTAAACCCCGTGTACACCTATCGAAAGCCTAAATGTCTCTAAACCCCTGTAAACCCATAATCCTCCAATCCTCTCTAAACACCTGCAAACGCCTGTAAACCCCTCTAGACTCGAGTAAACCCTTCTAAACCCCTGTAAACCCATGTAACTCCCTGTAAACCTCTCCAAACCGCTCGAAACCCCTCTAAACCTCCGGAAACTCCATGTAAACACCTACAAACCACTGTAACCTCCTCTAGACCCCATCGAAACCCTTCTAAACCCCTGTAAACACTTCTAAACCCCTCTACACAACTCTAAACCCTTCAAAAACACTGTAAACCCATGAAAACCCACTAAAGCTCTCTAAACCATTCTAAACACGTCTAACCCCCCCCTGTAAACCCCTCTAAATGCCTCTAACCCCCTCTAAACCCCCTTTAAACCCCTCCAAACAAGTCTATACACCTGTAATCCCCTCTAAACCCATGTAGACCACTGTAAACCCCATGTGACCCTCTCTAAACCCCTCTATACCCCATATAAACCCCCTCTAAACCACCATAAACACCTCTAAACCCCTCCAAACCCCTGTAAACTCCTCGAAACCCCATTAAACCACTCTAACCCCATCTAAACCCCTGTAAGCCCCTGTAAACGCATACAGACCCCTCTAACCCCTCTAAACGCATCCAGACGCCTCGAAACCCCATCTAAACACCTCTATACACCTCTATACCATTCTAAATTCTTCTAAACCCAACCAAACCCATCTAAACCCCTCCAAACTCCGCCAACCCCCTCCAAACACCTCTAAGATCCTCTAACCAAACCCCTCCAAACACCTCAAAACCCCTCTAAACCACTACAAACACCACTAAACCCCTCCAAACCCCTCTAACCCCCTATAAACTCCGCTAAACTCCTCCAAACGCCTCCAAACTCTTCCAAACCCCACTAACCCCATCTAAACCCCTCCAACCCCCCAACCCCTCCAAACCTCTGCAAACGCCTACAAACGCCTCTAAACACCCCTAGACCTCCTCTAAACCGCTGTAAATTCCCTGTAAACCCCTCTAAACCACAGTAAATCCCTCCAAACAACTCTAAACCCTTCTACACCCATCTAAACCCGTCTAAACCCCTCTTAATCCCTCTAAATTCCTCTAAACACAAATTCCTCCAAACGCCTCTAAACCCCTCCAAACGCCTCTAAACCCCTCCAAACGCCTCTAAACCCCTCCAGACACCTCTAACCCCTCTAAACTACAGTAAACCCATGTACACACCTGTAAACCACAATGACACAATAACTCCCTCTAAGCCGCTCTAAACCCTTTTAAATCCCTGTAAATCCATCTAATCCCATCTAAACCCCTCTAACCCCCTGTAAACCCCTGTAACCCCGCCTAAACCACTCTAAAGCCATGTAAACCCCTCAACACCCCTCTACCCCTCCCTATAAACCCTTCTAAACGCATCTAAACCCATCTAAACTCCTGTGAACCCCTGTAAACCCCTGCATATCCCTCTAAACCCATGTAACCATTCTAAACCCATGTAAACCCCCTGTAAACCTCTCTAAACCTATATCAACCCCTCTAAACAACTCTAAATACCTGTAATCCTCTCCAACACCCTGTACGAATTTAAGCAGCTCCATCTAAACACTCTAAGCCCTTCTAAACCCTTCTAAACCCATGTAAACTCTTCTAAACCACTCTAAATCCCATGTAAACCCCACTAAACAACTTTAAATACCTTTAATCCCCTCTAACCCCCTGTAAACCCCTTAAACCCATGTAAATCCCTCTAAACACCAGTAACCCCTCTAATTCCATGTAAACCCCTCTAAGCCCATGAAAACACCCTGTAAACATGTAACCCCATCGGAGCCCTTGTGAACGCATCTAAACCCCACTAAACCCCTGGAAACCCATGTAAACCCCTCTGAACCCCCTCTAAACCCCTTTAAAACGTTGTAAACCCCTATAAACCTCTCAAACCCCCTGTAAACCCTCTCGACCCCTATAAACCACTCTAAACCCCATGTCAACACACCTCTAACCTGTAACCCACTCCAAATGCCTCTAAATCTCATCCAGACCCTCTAAACCCATCTAAACACTTCTAAACCCCCTCTAAACCGCTGTAAGCCCATGCAAACACATGTAAACCCTTCTAAACCACCGTAAACCCCTCAAAATCCCTCTAAACCTCCAAACCCCTGTAAAGCCATCTAAAAACCTGTAATTCCCTCTAAACTCCTGTAACCACCTCTAATCCCTTGCAAACCCCTCGAAACCCTCTATAAACACCTGCAAAGACCCTGTAAAACACTTGTAAACGCCTGTAAACCCTCATAAACCACCTATAAAGCCCTCTACACCCCCTCAAAACTTATCTAACCCCCTATAAAAGCCCATGCAAACCAATCTAATCCCCTGTTAACCCCTCCCTAACCCCCTGTAAACATCTGTAAACTCCTCTAAACCACTCTGAAACCCTCTAAACCACTCTAAATCCTTGTAAACCCCTCTATGTTCCTGTAAACCCCTCTAAACCCATGTAACCCCTGTAAACCATGTAAACCCGTTCTAAACACCTCTTAAACCCTCTAAAAACCCTTTAAAAACCCTCTAAGCCACTCTAAAGCCCTGTAAACCCACCAAAACCCATCAAAACCCTTCAAAACCCATCTAAAGCCCTCCAAACCCCTCCAAACAACTCGAAACCCCTCAAAACCCCTCCAGACACCTAAAAGACCTCTAAACCACTTCAAACACCTCTAACCCCCTGTAAACCACCTCAAAACACATCTAAACCCCTCCAAACCCCTCTAAACTCAACCAAACCCCACTAAACCCCTCCAAACCCCCCTAACCCCACTCCAAACACTCTAAACTTCTCCAAACCCATCCAAACCCCTCTAACCCCATCTAAACCCCTCCAAACCCATCCAAACCCCTCCAAAACGCCTCCAAAACACCTCCAAACGCCTCTTAACACCTCCAAACCCCTCTAACCCCTTTAAACTACTGTAAACCCCCTGTAAACACCTGTAAACCCCTCTAAACCTCAGTAAACCCCTCTAACCCCATATACACCCATCTAAACGCCTCCAAACCCCTCTAAACCATTCTCCACCCATTTAAACCCCTCTGAACACCTCCACACCCCTCCAAACACCTCTAAAACCCTCTATCCTCCTGCAAACCCCCCTAAACCCCTCTAAAAACGTCTCTAGCCCCCTCTAAACCCGTCTAAACGCTTCCAAACCCCTCCAAACCCCTCTAAACCCCACCAAACGCCTCTAAACCCCTCCAGACACCGCTAACCCCTCTAAACTACCGTAGACCCTTATAAACACCCGTAAACCACTGCAAACCACGGTAAACCCCTATAAACCCCTCCAAACCCATCCAAACACCACTAAATCCCCCTAAACACCCCAAGACCCCTCCAAACCAAACTCTTCGAATCCCCTCTAAACACCTGTAAACCGCTGTAAACCCCATATAGCCCATTCTAACCTCCTCTAAACCCAATGTGAACTCCTCTAAACCCCTGTAAACTCCTTCAAACCTCTCTAAACCCATCAAAACACATGTAACCCCCTGCAAAACCCATGTAAACACCTCCATATCCCTCTAAACCCGTCTAAACCCTACTAAACCCAACCAAGCCCCTCTAAACCCCTCCAAACACCTCGAAACTCCTCTAAATTCGTCTACACCCCCTAAACCCTTCTAAACCCTTGTAAACCCAACCAACCCCCTGTAAGCCTCTCCAAACACCTCTATCACCCTCTAGCCCCCTCTAAACCCCTTGGATCCCCTCTAAACCCCTCCAAACACCTGCAAACACCTGTAAACCCCTCCAACCACCCGCAATTGTCCGCTAAACTCCATAAAACACATCTAAACCCCTCTAACCCCCTATAACCCACTCTAACCCAATCTAAACTCCCCTTGTAAACCCCTCTAAACCCCTGTAAACCCCTGTAAACCATTCGCAACCCCCCTGTAAACCCCTGTAAGCCACTCTAAACCCCTCGAAAACCCTCTAAACTGCTCTAAATCCTTGTAAACCCCTGTAAACTCATGTAAACTCCTCTAAACCCCTCCAAACCCATGTAAACCGCTTGTAAACCTCTCTAAACACATCTAAAGTCCTATATACCCCCTAATCCTTTCTAAACCCAATCTAACCCCTCTAAACACCTCTAACCGCTTCTAACCCCCTCTAAACCCCTCTAACCCCCTCTAAACCCCTCCAAACACCTCAAAACACATCAAACCCCCCCACTTTAAACACATCTAAACGCCTCCAAACCCATCCAAACCCCTGTAACCCCATCTATGATCCTCCAAACCCCTCCAACCCTCTCCAAAACTCCTCGAAACACCTCCAAACACCTCTAAACACCCCCAGACCCCTCTAACCTGCTGTATCCCCCCTGTAAATACCTCTAAACCCCTCTAAACCACAGTAAACCCCTCCAAACCCATATAAACCTCTCTAAACACCCCAGACCCCTGTAAATCATTCTACACCCATCTAAACCCCCAGTAATCCACTGTACACACCTAAAACACCTCCAAACCCCCTGCAGACCACTGTAAACGTCTCTAAACCGCTGTAAACCCCTGTAAACCCAAGCAAACCACAGTGAATCCCTCTAAACCCTTCTAAGCCCATCTAACCTCATGAAAACCCCGTGTAAACCCCCTATCCCCCTGTCCTCTATACCCCTCAAAACCCGTCCAAACCATTGTAAATCCAACGATACCACTCCAAATCCCCCTCCAAACATTTCTAATCTTCTAACCCCTTCTAAACCCATCTAAACCCCTCTAAACCCATCTAATCCCTCTATCCCCCTATAAACACCTCCGCACCCCTCAAAACCCATCTAAGCCCCTCTAACCCCTCCAAACCACTCTAAACCCCTCTAAACCCGTCCAAACCCATCCAGCCCCCCTCTAACCCCATGCAAACCCCATGTAAAATACCCTAAACCCCATGTAAACCCCCTTAAAACCCCCTAAACCGCTCTAAATCCCCTGTAAACCCATATAAACCCCGTGTAACCCCATGTATACCTCTAAAACCATCTAAACCCCTCTAAACCTCTATAAACCCCTCAAATCCTCCCTAAACACCTGCAGACAAATATAAGCACCTGTAATCCCGTCTAAACCCCTCTAACCCCATCTAAAACCCTCTAAACCCCTCTAAGCCTCTGTAAACCCCTCCTCTCTAAACTCCTGCAAACACCTGTAGACCACTGTAAACCCCTTGCAAAGCCCTGTAAACCGATGTAACCCCCTCTGAACCCCTCCAAACCCATGTAAACCCCCTGTAAACCTCGAAACCCCTCGAAACCCTCTAAACTTCCGTAAAAGCTTGTAAACACCTGCAAATCCATGTAACCCCGCAAGATCCCTCTACACCCCTCCAAACAACTCTAAACCACTCTAAACCACTCTAAACCACTCTAAACCACTCTAAACCACTCTAAACCACTCTAAACCACTCTAAACCGCTCTAAACCACCCATCTAAATCCCTCGAAACCCTTCTGAACCCCTGTAAACACTTCTATCCCCTCTAAACCCCTCTAAAACCCTTTCAAAAACCCTGGAAACCCCTGAAAACCCTCTAAACCATTATAAACCCGTCTAACCCCCTCTAAACCCCTGCAAACTAACCCCTGTAAATCACTCTAAAAACCTCTAACCCCATTTAAAACCCTCTAAACCCCTCTAAACTCCTGTAAATCCCCCCAAACCCATGTAAATCGCTCTAAACCCCACCAAACCCCTTTAACGCTCACTAAACCCCTCTAAGCCCATGTAAACACCATGTAAACACGTCTAAACACCCGTAAATCCCTCTAAATCCCTCTGAACCCCTATAAAGCCCTCCAAACCCCTGTATACTCCTGAAAACCGCTCTAAACCCCTCTAAACCGCCATAAAATCCTCTAAACCTCCTATAAATCCCTGTAACCCCCTCTAAGCTCCCATAAAGCCCTCTAAACCCATGTACACCCCTGTAAACCCCTCTAAATACGTCGAAACCCCTCGAAACCCCCTGTAAACCCCTCTAAACAACTCTGAATACCTGTGATCTGCTCTAAACGCCTGTAAACTCCGTGTAAACTCCTCTACAGCCCTCTAAACCCATCTAAACCCTTCTAAACCCTACCAAGGCCTTCAAAATCCTCCAAACACCTCTAACCCCCCCAGCCCCTCTGAGCCCCTCTAATCTGCCAACCCACTCCAAACCCCTCCAAACCCCTCTAAACCCCTCTAACTCACTCTAAACCCCTCCAAACCCCTCTAAACCAGTCTACCACCCTCTAACAACGATAAACCCCTCGAACCCCTGTAAACCCCTCTGCCTCTGAACACCTCAACGCCCCAGTAAACTCCTCTAAACAACTTCAAACACCTGTAATCTCCTCTAAACCCCTGTAAACTCCGTGTAACCCCCCTGTAATCCTCTCTAAACCCTCTCTAAAGCCCATACAACCCCCTAAACATGTCCAAACGCATCTAGACCCCTCTCTAAACGCCTCTATACCCCTCTAAACCCCATCTAAACCCATGTAAATCGCTCTAAACCCATGTAAATCCCCCTGTAAACCCCATGTAAACACGTCTAAACACCCGTAAACCCCTCTAAATCCCTCTGAACCCCTATGAAGCCCTCTAAACCCCTGTATACCCCTGTAAACCGCTCTAAACCCCTCTAAACCTATTTAAAACCTTCTAAACCTAACCAAACCCCTCTAAACCCATCCAAACACATCAAAACCCCATTAAACCACGACAAACTCATATAAAACCCTCTAAACCCAACCAAACCTCTCTAAACCTCTCTAACCCCCTCTATACCCATCTAAACGCATACCCTGTAAACACATGTAAAGCCCTATAAACCACAGTAAACACCTCCAAACCCTTCTAACCCCTTCTAAACCCTTCTGCACCCATCTAAATCACTACGGGGTACGGGATACTGAGTTAGATGATCGGCCGTGATCATATTGAATGGCAGTGCAGGCTCGAAGGCCGAATGGCCTACTCCTGCACCTATTTTCTATGTCTCTATGTTTCAAAACCTATCCAACCCCCTCTAAACCCATATGAACCCCCTAATCCCCTGTAAATCACTGTAAAACCCTCTAAACCCCTATAAAGCCCTCTAAGCCACTGTAAACCCTTCTACCACCTACATACCATATAAACATCCCCTGAACGCCTCTAAACCCGTGTAAACCTCTCTACACCTCTCTAAACCCCTCTAAGCCACTCTAAACCTTTCTAAATCCATGTAAATCCCTAGAAATCACCTCCGTAGGGGGCGCCGTCGAGTATGGCCGCCCTGCCAGCAGCTGTGTAGTCTTTTCATCCCTTTGTTTTAATTTTTAGTTAGTTAAAGTGTTTGTTTTTGGAGGTATTTTAGTCTTTTTATGTAGAGGGTGGTGGGGGGGAAGGGGGGAACTATTTTTCTCAGTCTCCACCTGGTCGGAGATGCGGCTTTTTTCCGGGCCGTATCTTCGCCCCTTCCTCGCGGCCTACTGGCAGTCTGGAGCGGCGTTTCCTGCCGGGACTGGCCGGGACTTCAGCTTCGGCTGCGGTAACTGGGGCGCCATCATGGAGCGGGCGATGCCTTGCCCGGGTCGCCGTGCGGTGAAGCTCCGGAGGCTGGGTCCGCTGAGAGCAACATCGCGGAGCTGCGGTCTGCGGAGCTTCCAGCCGCAGGCAGGCGGTGCTGAGTTTTCAAAAACGCGGAGCCTGGGATCTCACGGAGGTCGCGAGAGTCAGAGCTCCAACTGGCGCGGCCCGTGGACTACGGGAGCTGCGAACTCCGGGGATGTTTTTTAACGTATTTTGTTAAATACTCTGGTGTTGTGTATTATCTTTATTCATGTGCTGCATTGGCAAGTCAAATTTCACTACACCAATTGGTGTATGTGATAATAAATGTCCTTTGTCCTTTGTCCTTTGTCCTAAACCCATGTAAATCCCTCCAAACCCTACTAAAGCCCTCTAACCCCATCCAAACCCCTCTAACCCCCTCTAAACCCCTCTAAATCCCTCCAACCATCTCTAAACCCATATAAAGCCCTCTAAACCCTTATAAACGTCTGTAAACCCCTTATAAACGCCCTGTAACCACCATGTAAATACCTCTAAACCCTACCAAACCCCGCTAAACCCATACAAATTCCCCTAAACCCCTGTAAACCCCATGTAAACCCCCTATAAACCGCTATAAAGCCCAGTAAACCCCTCTAAACCCATCGAAACTCCCTGTAAACACCTTGTAAACCCCCCTAAACCCCTGTAAACCCCATGTAAACCCCTCTAACCCCGTGTAAACCTCTAGAAAACCCTAAACCCCTGTAAACCCCTCTAAATCCCTGCAAACCACTCTAAACACCTGTACATCCCTGTAAACCCATGTAAACCTCTCTAAATATGTCTAACCTCCCGTAAACATCTCTAACTCCCTCCAAACCCCTCTAATCCCCTGTAAACCCATTAAAACAGTTCTAAACCCCTCTGAACCCCAGTGAACCTCTGTAAAGCCCTCTAAACCCATGTAGCCCCCTATAAACCCCTGCAAAAACCTCCAAACACCTACAACCACCTCTAAACCCACCAAACACATTCAAACCCCAACAAACACCTTTAAACCCCTCCGACCTCCTCTAACCCCTCCTAAACCCCTCTAAACTCCCTATAAACGCAGGTAAATCCCATGTAAACGCCCCCTAAACCCTTCTATACCCATGTAAACGCATCTAAACCTCTCTACACCTGTAAATAACTATAAACACCTGTAAACTCATGTAAACCCCGCTAAACCCTTCTATAAACCATCTAAACCCCATCTAAACTCCTGTAAATCCTTCCAACCCCGCCCCCTCTGAACCCATGTAAACCACTAAACATCCATCCACTAAAAATCCATCTAAACATCTATAAACCCCTGTAAACCCATCTAACCCCCTTCAACCCCCTCCAAAACCCCTCCAACTCCCTCCAAAACCGCTCGAAAACCCCTCTAAACCCCACTCCAAATCCCTAACAAACTATATAAAGCCCCCTAAACCCATCTAAACCCATTTAAACCCCCTGTAAACCCCTGTTAAACCCTCCAAACACCTCTAAACCCATCTAAACTCTCTAACCCCCCTCTAAATCCCACTAAGCCCCTCCAAACCCATTTTAACCCCTGTAACGCCCTCTCAACATATCTAAACCCCCTGTAAACCCCATGTAAAGCCGTCTAAACCCAAAGCCCTCTAAACCTCAGTAAACCCATGTAAACACCTGTAAAACTCTAAGACTTTCTAAACCCTTAAACACCGCTAAACGTCTTTAAACACCTGTAAACCCCTTTAAACCCCTTTAAACCCATCCAAAACCCCATAAACCCCTGTAAATCCCCCTAACCCCCTGTAAACAACTCTAAATCCCTGTAAATCCCCAGTAAACGCATCTAAACCCCTCTAAACACCTTCAGATCCCAGGTAAACCCTTCCAAACCCTTACAAACCCTCCCAACCCCTTCCAAACCCTTCTAAACCCCTTGTAAACCCCATGTAAACCGCTCCAAACCCCTCCAGAATCGCTCTAACCCCTCCAAACCCCTCCGAACCTCTCTAGACCCCTCCAATCCCATCCAAACCCCTCTAAACCCCCCAGAAGCACTCCAAACCACTCTTGAACCCTATAGCACCTTCTAAACCCATTTAAACCCCCTGTAAACCCCATGTAAACCCGTCTAAACACAAACCGCTTAAGCCCCCATAAAGCCCTCTAAAACCCTGTAAACCCATCTAAACCCCCCAATAAATCCATCTAAACCCCTCAAAACCCATCTTAATCCTCTGTAAACTCCATGTAAACTCGCCTAAACCGCTCTAATCCCCCATGAAGCCCTCTAAATCCCTCTAAACACCTGCAACCCCCCTAAACCCCCTGTAAACGTATAAAACCCTATAAAACCCCTTTAAACCTATCTAAACCTCTCTAATCCCCAGCAAATACCATCTAAATCCCCACTAAACCCCCCTAAACCCATCGAAACCCCTCTAAACCCCTCTAAATACCTCTAACCCCTCTAAACCGCTCGATACACCGGTGACCCCAAAAAGCCCCAGCAAATGCCTGTAAACCCCTGTAAACCTCACTAAACCCCTCTGAACCCTCATAATGCTATCCAAACCCCTCTAAACCCATGGAAACACAGTAAACCACGGTAAACCCCATGTAACCCACTCTAAGTACCTATCCACCTTTCTAAAACTATCTAAACCCATGTAAACCCCTCTAAACCTCTTAACACCTGTAAACACATGTAAACCCCTCTGAACCCCTGTAAACCACGCTAAATCCATCTAAATCACTGTAAACCCCTGCAATCCCCTGTAAACCCCTGCAACCCCTGTAAACCCTGTAAACCCCCTGTAAACCACCTCTAAACCCCCCTAAACCCCTCTAAACACGTGAACACATGGAAGCACCTCTAAACCCCTATAAATACCTCTAACCCCGTCTAAACCCGTCGATACACCGGCAAACCCCTATAAACCCCTGTGACCGCTCAAAGCCCCAGTAAACGCCTGTAACCCCCATGTAAACCACTATAAAGCCCTCTGAACCCACATAAACCCCTGTAAACCCCATGCAAACCCCTCTAAACCTGTCTAAACACCCGCAAACACCTGTAAAGCCCACTATATCTCTCTAACCCCCTCCAAGCAGATGTAAACCCCATGTAAACCCTTCTAAACCCCTGTAAACCTCTCTGAACCCCCCATAAAGCTCTCCAAATCCATCTAACCCATGTAAACCCCTCTAAGTACCGATAAACCTCTCTAAACCGCCCTGTAAACCCCTCTAAACCTCTTAACACCTGTAAAAACGTATAAACCCCTGTAACCCCATGTAAACCGCTGTAAACCCTCTAAACCCTGTTAACCTCTCAGAAACTCTCTAAAACCCTCGAAACCCTTGTAAACCCCTCTAAACCTCTCTACACCTGTAAACACCTGTAAGGCCCTGCAAACCCGCTAAACTTATCTAAAACTCTCTAAACCCCATCGAAACCCCTGCAAATTCTTCTAATCCCCCGGAACCCCCTGTGAACCCATGTAAATCCCTGTAAACCCATGTGAAACTCTCTAAACATTTTAAACCCCTGTAAACAACTCTAAACCCCTCTAAACCCATGTAAACCTCTCTAAACCCATCTAAATTCCTGTAACCCCCTCTAAACCTCTCTACACCTGGAAACCTCTTGGAATCCCTCTAAACCCCGCTACAATTTATAAACCTCTAAACCCATCTAAACCCCTGTAAACCCCTGTAAACGCATATAACCC
Organism: Raja brachyura; assembly: GCA_963514005.1. The sequence goes on from CAUPSL010000285.1 coordinate 30,987, forward strand.
CCCCTCTAAACCCCTCTAAACTCCCTCCAATCCCCATGTAAACCACTCTAAACCTCTCTAAACCTGTAACACCAGTAAACACCTTTAAAACCCTTTAACCCCTCTAAACACATCTAAATCATTCTGACCCCCTGTAAACCCATCTAAACCACTAAACCCCTCTAAACTCCTATAAATCCGTCTAACCCACTGTAAACCCATGTAAACGCCAAAAAAACACTATAAAGCCATATAAGCCCCTGTAAACCATTCTAAACCGCATGTAAAGCCCAGGTAAGCCCTCCTAAACCCCATGTAAACCTCCCCTAAACCTATGTAACCCCCCTCTAAACACATGTAAACCTCTCTAAAACTCTCTAAACACCTCTAAACACCTCTAAACCACTCTAAACCTCTCTAAACGTGAACACATGTAAACACCTCTAAGCCCATCTAAAACCGTTTAAACCCATCTAAACCCCTGTAAATCCCACTAAACCCACGTAAGTCCCCCGAAACCCCTCCAAACCCATCCAAACGCCTCAACCCCTCCAACCCCCTCTAAACCCATATAAAGCCCTCCAAACCCCTATACACCTCACAAACCCCTCCAAACCGCGCTAACACTCTCCAGACACCTCCAAACCCATCCAATCCCCTCTAAACCAAATCTTATAGAAACTTACAAAATTCCTAATGGGTTGGACTGGCTAGATGCACGAAGATTGTTCCAGATGTTGGGGAACTCCAGAACAAGGGGGTCACAGTTTAAGGATAAGGGGGACATCTTTTTGGACCGAGATGAGAAAAAACATTTTTCACATAGAGAGTGGTGAGTCTCTGGAATTCTACAGAAGGTAGTTGAGGCCAGTTCATTGGCTATATTTAAGAGGGAGTTAGATGTTGCCCTTGCGGCCAGAGGGATCAGGGGGGTATGGAGAGAAGGCAGGTACGGAATACTGAGTTGGATGATCAGCCGTGATCATATTGAATGGCAGTGCAGGCTCGAAGGCCGAATGGCCTACTCCTGCGCCTATTTTCAATGTTTCTGTTTCAAACCCCATCCAACCCCCTCTAAACCCATATAAAGCCCCCTAATCCCCTGTAAACCCATGTAAACCCCTCTAAACCCATACAAAGCCCTCTAAACCCCCTGTAAACCCCTATAAAGCCCTCAAAGCCACTTTAAGTCCTTCTAACCCCCAGGTAAACCCTCCTAAATTCCATGTAAACATCCCCTAAACCTCTCTAAAACTCTCTAAACCCGTGTAAACCTCTCTGAACCTCTCTAAACCCCTAAGCCACTCTAAACCTTTCTAAATCCATGTAAATCCCTCTAAACCCATGTAAATCACTCAAAACACCACCAAAGCCCTCTAACCCTCGCTAAACCACTCTAACCCCCTCTAAAGCCCTCCAACCCTCTCTTAACCCATATAAAGCCCTCTAAACCCTTATAAACCCCCTGTAAACACCACGTAAATCCCTCTAAACCCGTATAAACCCATGTAAACACCATCTAAATCCCTCCAAACCCTACCAAACTCCTCTACACCCATCCAACTTCCTCTAAACCCCTGTAAACCCCATCTAAACCCCGGTAAACCCCCCCATAAAGCCCTGTAAACCCCTCCAAACCCATCTAAACCCCCTGTAAACACCATCTAAACCCCCTGTAAACCCCATGTAAACCCCCCAAATACATGTAAACCCCTCTAACCCACTGTAAACCTCTATAAAACCCTAAACCCCTGTAAACCCCTCTAACCCCATGCAAACCACTCTAAACCCCTTGTAAACCCATGTAAACCTCTCTAAACATCTCTAACGCCTTGTGAACATATCGAACTCCCTCTAAACCCCTGTAACCCCCTGTAAACCCATTAAAACCCCTCTAAACCCCTCTAAACCCCAGTAAACCTCTGTAAAGTCCCCTAAACCCTTTAATCCCCAACAAACACCTTTGAACCCCTCCGATCACCTCTAACCCCCTAAACCCCTCTAAAATCCCTATAAAGCCATGAGAACCCCTATAAACCCAGGTAAACCCCACGTAAACGCCCCTAACCCCTTCTATACCCATGTAAACGCCTCTAAACCTTTCTACACATGTAAACACCTATAAACACGTGTAAACCAATCTAAACCCCGCAAAACCCTTCTTAAAACAAACTAAATCCCTCTAAACCCATGTAAATGCTTCTAACCCCCCTCTAAACCCATGTAAACCACTGTAAATCCATCTAAACATCTCTAAAACATCTATAAACCCTTGTGAACCCCACTAAACCTATCTAACCCCCTCCAGCCCCCTCCAACCCCTCCAAAACCCCTCCAAACCAGCTTCCAAATCCCTAACAAACCATATAAAGCCCCCTAAACCCACCCAAACTCTCTAACCCCCTCTAAATCCCGCTAAACTCCTCCAAACACATTTTAACCCCTATAACGCCCTCTAAACATATCTAAACCCCCTGTAAACCTCATGTAAACCCGTCTGAACCCAAAGCCCTCTAAACCCATCGAAACACCTGTAAAACTCTAAAACCCTCTAAATCCTTTCAAACACCCTTAAACACCTGTAAACCCCTTTAAACCCCTTTAAACCCAACCGAAACCCTATAAACCCCTGTAAATCCCTCTAAACCCTGTAAACAACTCTAAATCCCCGTAAACCCCTGTAAATCCCCTGTAAACGCATCTAAACCTCACTAAACACCTCCAAACCCCTCTAAACCCTTCCAAACCCCTCTACGCCCCGCTACGCCCCTGTAAACCCCTGTAAACCCCTGTAAACCCCTGTCACCCCATGTAAACCCCTCCAAACCCCTCCAACCACCTCTACCCCTCCAAACCCCTACAAATCGCTCTAAACCTCTCCAGACCCCTCCAATCCCACCAAACCCCTTTAAACCCCACACAAAACACACTAAACCACTCTTAAACCCTATAGCACCCTCTAAACCCATTTAAACCCCCTGTAAAACCCATGTAAACCCGTCTAAACCAAAACTGCTCTAAACCCCCATAAAACCATCCAAACCCCTCTAAAACCCTGTAAACCCATCTAAATCCCCTATAAAATCCCTCTAAACCCATCAAAACCCACCTAAACCCCCCTATAAACCCCTTGTAAACCCCCTGAACCCCGGAAACCCCATGTAAACTTCCCTAAACCGCTCTAAACCACACGAAACCCTCTAAACCCCTCTAAAACCCTCTAAATCCCTCTAAACCCCCCTAAACCCCCATAAACGTCTAAAACCCTATAAAACCCCTTTAAACCTCCCCTAAACACCTCTGAACCTCTCTAAACCCCTGCAAACCCCTCAAAATCCCCACGAAACCACTCTAAACCCATTGAAACACCTCTCAACCCCTCTAAACCCCTATAACTACCTCTAACCCCGTCTAAACTCCTCAATACACCGGTAAACACCTTTAAACCCCAGTGACACCTCAAAGCCCCAGTAAACGCCTGTAAACCCGTGTAAACCATTATAAAGCCCTCTGAACCCTCGTAAACCCCTGTAATACCCATGCAAACCCATCTAAACGCCTATAAACCTCTCTAAACCCTCTGAACCCCCTATAAAGCTCTCCAAACACCTCTAAACCCATGGTAACACAGTAAACCACGGCAAACTCCATGTAAACCCCTCTTAGTACCTATAAACCTCTCTACAACCATCTAAACCCCCTGTAAAACCCTCTAAACCTCTTATCATGTAAACACGTGTAAACCCCTCTAAACCCCTGTGAACCCCGCTAAACGCATCTAAATCACTGCAAACCCCTGTAAACCCCATGCAAACCCCTGCAACCCCTGCAAACCCCTCTAAACCCCTGTGAACCCCGCTAAACCCATCTAAATCACTGTAAACCCCTGTAAACCCCATGCAAACCCATCTAAACCCTGTAAACCTTTAAAACCCCCCGAAACCCCTGAAAACCCTTAAGCACGTCTAAACCCCCCAAAGCCCCTCTAACCCCCTCCAAACAGCTGTAAACCCCATGTAAACCCTTCTAAACCCCTGTAAACCCCTCTGAACCCCCCTTTTAAGCTCTCCAAACCCAACTAAACCCATGGTAAACACAATAATCCCCAGTAAACCCCATGTAAACCCCTCTTACCTACAAACCTCTCTAAAACCATCTAAAACCCCTGTACACCTCTTAACACCTCTAAACCCCTCTAAACCCCTGCAAACCTCTCTAAACCCCTCTAAACCCCTCTAAACACGTGGACACATGCAAGCACCTCTAAACCCATCGAAACCCCTCTAAACCCAGCTAAACCCGTCTAAATCACTCTGAACCCCTGCAAACCACTGCAAACACCTTCTAAACCCCTTCTAAACCCCTCGAAACCCCTCGAAACCCCTCTAAACCCCTCTAAACCCCTCTAAACCCGTGAACACATGTAAGCACCTCTAAACCCGTATAAATACCTCTAACCCCGTCTAAACCCCTCGATACACCAGTAAACCCCTCTAAACCCCTGTGACCACTCAAAGCCCCAGTAAACCCCTGTAAACCACTATAAAGCCCTTTGAACCAACGTAAACTCATGTAACCCCCCATGCAAACCCATCTAAACCCTGTAAACCTCTCTAAAACCCCCAGAAACCCCTGTAAACCCCGTAAGCCCGTCTAAACCCGTCTAAACCCCTCTAACCCCCTCCAAACAGCTGTAAACCCACATAAAGCCCTCTAAACCCATATAAACCCCTGTACGCACCATGTAAATCGCTCTAAACCCTACCAACCCCCTCTAAACCCATACAAATTCCTCTAAACCCCTGTAAACCCCATGTAAACCCCGCTAAACCCCTATAAAGCCCTGTAAACCCCTCTAAGCCCATCTAAACCCTCTGTAAACACCATCTAAACCCCCTGTAAACCCCATGTAACCCCCCCAAATCCATGTAAACCCCTCTAACTTCCTGTAAACCTCTATAAAACCTTAAACCCCTGTAAACGCCTCTAAACCTATGCAAACCATTCTAAACCCCTTGTAAACCCATGTAACCCTCTCTAAACATCTCTAAGTCCCTGTAAACATCTCTAACTCCCTCTAGACCCCTGTAACCCCCTGTAAACCCATTACAACCCCTCTAAACCCCTCTAAACCCCAGTAAACCCCAGTAAACCTCTGTAAAGCCCTCTAAACCCCATGTGCCCCCCTTTAAACATCAACAAACACCTTTAACCCCTCCGATCCCCTCTAACCCTCCCTAAACCCATCTAAACTCCATATAAAGCCCTCGGAACCCCTATAAACCCAGGTAAACCCCTTGTAAACGCCCCACTAAACCATTCTATACCCATATAAACCGCTGTAAACCCATCTAAACCCCTCTAAGCCCTTCTAAAAACCATCTAAACCCCTCTAAACTCATGTAAATCCTTCCAACCCCCTCGAAACCCATGTACACCACTGTAAATCCATCTAAACATCTCTAAACATCTATAAACCCCTGTAAAGCCCACTAAACCCATTTAACGCCCTCCAACTCCCTCCAACCCCCTCCAACCCCCTCCAACCCCCTCCAAAACCTCTCCAAACCCCCTCCAAACCCCTAACAAACCATATAAAGCCCCCTAAACCCATCCAAACCCATTCAAACTCACTAACCCCCTCTAAATCCCTCTAAGCCCCCTCCAAACCCATTCTAACCCCTATAACGCCCTCTAAACATATCTAAACCCCCTGTAAACCCCATGTAAACCCGTCTGAACCCAACGCCCTCTAAACCACTCTAAACCCATCTAAACACCTGTAAAACTCTAAAACCCTCTAAACCCTTTCAAACACTCTTAAAAACCTCTAAACGTCTTTAAACACCTGTAAACCCCTTTAAACCCCCTTTAAACCCACCCAAAACCCTATAAACACCTGTAAATCCCCCAAACCCCCTGTAAACAACTCTAAATCCCTGTAAACCCCTGTAAACGTATCTAAACCTCTCTAAACACCTTCAAATCCCCGTAAGCCCATGTAAACCCTTCCAAACCCCTCTACACCTCTCTACACCCCTGTAAACCCCATGTAAACCCCATTTAAACCCCTCAAAACCCCTCCAAACCCCTCCAACCCCCTCTGACCCCTCCAAACCCCTCCAAACCGCTCTAAACCTCTCCAGACCCCTCCAATCCCATCCAAACCCGTCTAAACCCCACCCCACTCTAAACCACTCTTAAACCATATAGCACCCTCTAAACCAATTTAAACCCCCTGTAAAACCCATGTAAACCCGTCTAAACCCAAACCGCTTTAAGCTCCCATAAAGCCCCCTAAACCCCTCTAAAGCCCTGTAATCCCATCTAAACCCCTTATAAACCCCTCCAAACCCCTCAAAACCCATCTAAAACCTCAATAAACCCCTTGTAAACCCCGCAAACATTGTAAACCCCATGTAAATCTCCCTAAATCGCTCTAAACCACACAAAGCCCTCTAAACCCCTCTAAACCCTCTAAATCCCTCTAAACCCCCCTAAACCCCTGTAAACGTCAAAAACCCTATAAAACCCCTTTAAATCCCCGCCAAACCCCTCTAGGCCTCTCTAAACCCCTGCAAACGCCCCAAAATCCCCACTAAACCACTCTAAACCCATTGAAACACCTCTCAACCCCTCTAACCCCCTATAACTACCTCTAACCCCGTCTAAACCCCTCAATACACCAGTAAACACCTTTAAACCCCTGGGACACCTCAAAGCCCCAGTAAACGCCTGTAAACCCCTGTAAACCACTATAAAGCCATCTGAACCCTCGTAAACGCCTGTAAAACAAATGCAACCCCATCTAAACGCCTATAAACCCTCTGAACCCCCTATAAAGCTCTCCAAACACCTCTAAACCCATGGAAACACAGCAAACCACGGTAAACCCCATGTAAACCCCTTTATGTACATATAAACCTCTCCAAAACCCTCTAAACCCATGTAAACTTCTCTAAACCCATCTAAATCCCTGTAACCCCCTCTAAGCCTCTCTACACCTGTAAACCTCTTAAAATCCCTCTAAACTCCGCTAAAACAATTTATAACCCTCTAAACCCATCCCAGAGCCCCCTGTAAACCCCTCTAAACGCATGTAAACCCCCTCTAAACTCCCTCCAAACCCTCTAAACCGCTCTAAACCGTTCCAGAACCCTCCTAACCTTTCTAAATCCTTGCAAACCCCTCTAAACACCAACAAACCCCTATAAAGCCGCTAGACCCCCTCTAAACCCAATGTAAACCTCTCCAAACACCTGTAAACCCTATGTAACCCCCCTAAACACCTCTAAACCCCTGTGAACCACATGTAAACCTGTCTAAACCCAAACCCCTCTAAACCCCTATAAAGCCCTCTAAACCCCTCTAAACCCCTCTAAAACTCCGTACTCTAAACTTTAGACCCCCTGTAACCCCCATGTAACCCCCTAAAACCCTCTGAACACCTCTAACCACCCTAAACCCCTCTAAACGCCTGTAAACACCTCAAGACCCCAGTAAACCATTAAAAGCCCTCCAAAGCCATGTAAACCCCTGTAAACTCCATTTAACCCGTTTTACACCTAGAAAGCACTGTAAACGCCTATAAACCCGCTAAACCCATTTAAAACCCTCTAAACCCCTCTAAATCCTGCTAAGCCAGCTGTGTACCCCCGTAAACCCCTCTAAACGCATGTAAACACCTCCAAGCCCCTCTAAACCCCTGTATACCTCTGTAAACCCCACTAAACTCCAAACCCCTCTCCACCTGTAAAGATCTGTAGACCCATTAAAATCCCCCTAAACCCCACTAAACCAATCTAAAACCTTCTAAACATCTCCAGAACACTCCAAACTCCACTAAACCCATGCAAACCCCTCTAAACCTCTCTAAACCCCTATAACGCCTTCGAAATTCATATAAACCCCTGTAAATTCCACGTGGACCACTCTAAACCCATATAAAGCCCTCTAAACCGCTCAAAACATATACAATCCCCATGTAAACCACACTAAACCCCTGTGAAACCGCATGTAAGCACCTCTAAACACCTGTAAACCGCTCTAAACCCCTCTAATCTCCTCTAAACCCATCTAAAACCCTCTAAACCCCTGTAAATCCATCTAAACCCCTGCAAATCCCTCTAACCCGATGTAAACCCCTCTAAACATCTCTAATCTCCTGCAAACCCCGGTTAACCCATCTAACCTCCAGTAAACGCCTGAAAACCCCTGTAAACCCCTCTAGACTCCTGTAAACACCCATAAAGCTCTCTAAAACCATCTAAACCCCCTGTAAACCCAGTGTAAACCCCTCTAAACCCCTGTAAACCTCTCTAAACCCATCTAAACCCCATATACATCCCTCCAAACCCCTCTAAACCCATGTAAACCCCTATAAGTACATATAAACCTCTCTAAAACACTCTAAATCCCTGTAAAACCGTCTAAACCTCTTTGCACCTGCAAACACGTGTGAACCCCGCTAAACCCACCTACATCACTCTAACCCCCTGTAAACCCCTCTAAACCCCCCTGAAAACCTCTCTAAAAGCCTCTAAACCCCATGTAAACCACAAAACCTATTTAAACCTGTAAACATCTGCATACCCCTTTATACCCCTCTAAACACCACTAAGCCAATCTAAAACCCTTTAACCCCTCTACACACATCTAAATACTTCTAACCCCCTGTAAACCCCTGTAAACCCCTCAAACCCCCTGTAACCCCATGTACACCACTCTAAACCCGTCTAAACTCCTATAAAGCCGTCTAACCCCCAGTAAATACCTGTAAACCCCACAACATCACTATAACGCCCTCTAAGCCCCTGTAAACCATTCTAAACCCCATGTAAACCCCATGTGCCATCCTAAACCGCATGTAAACCTCCCTAAACCTCTCTAAACACATGTAAACCTCTCTAAAACTCTAAACACCTCTAAACACCTCTAAACACCTCTAAACACCTCTAAACCTCTCTAAACCTCTCTAAACCTCTCTAAACACTTATGTTGGGGAACGCCAGAACAAGGGGTCACAGTTTAAGGATAAGGGGGAAATCGTTTAGGACCGAGATGAGAAAAACATTTTTCACATAGTGCGTGGTGAGTCTCTGGAATTCGCTGCCACAGAAGGTAGTTGTGTCCAGTTTATTGGCTATATTTAAGAAGGAGTTAGATGTGGCCCTTGTGGGATCAGGGGGTATGGAGAGAAGGCAGGTACGGGATACTGAGTTGGATGAGCAGCCATGATCATATTGAATGGCGGTGCAGGCTCGAAGGCCGAATGGCCTACTCCTGAACCTATTTTCTATGTTTCTATGTTTCAAACCCTCCAACCACCTCTAAACCCATATAAAGCCCCCTAATCCCCTGTAAACCCCTGTACACCTCTCTAGACCCATATAAAGCCTTCCTAAACAGCCTGTAAACCCCCTATAAACCCCTCTAGACCCCAGTAAAACCCTCTAAGCCACTGTAATCCATTCTAACAGTGTAAACCGTCCCAAACCCCATGTAAACATCCCCTAAACCTCTGTAAACACCTCTAAACTCGTGTAAACCACTCTGAAACTCTCTAAACCCGTGTAATCCTCTAAACCCGTGAAAGTCTCTAAACTCATCTAAACACCTCTAAGCCACTCTAAACCTTTCCAAACTCATGTACATCCCTCCAAACCCCACCAAACCCCTCCAAACCGCTCCAGACTCCTCCAACCCCATTCAAACCCCCCTAAACCCCTCCAACCCTCTCTAAACCCATATAAAGCCCTCTAAACCCCTATAAATCCCTGTAAACACCATGTCAATCCCTCTGAACCCTACCAAACCCATCTAAATCCATACAACGCCCTCTAAACCCCTGTGCACCATTAAACGCCTCTAACCCCTATAATGCGCGCTAACCCCCTCAAAACCCATGTAAACCCCCCGAAACCTATATAAAGCCATGTAAACTCCTCTAACACCTCTGTAAACACAATCTAAATGCCTCTAACCCCCTGTAAACCTCTATAAAATCTTAAACCCCTGCAAACCACTCTGAACGCCTGCAAATCCCTGTACAAACCTGCAAAACACTCTAAACACCTCTAAACCCCTGTAAACCTATGTGAACATCTCTAATTACTTCTAACCCCCTGCTAACAGCTCTAACACCCTCTAAACCCCTCTAAACCACTGTAACCCCCTGTAAACCCATTAAAACACCTCTAAACCCCAGTAAACCTCTGTAAAGCCCTCTAAACTCCTGTAGCCCCCTATAAACTCCTTCAAACACCTCCAAACACCTACAACCACCTCTAAACCACAACAGACACCTATAAACCCCAACAAACACCTTTAAACCCCTCCGATCCCCTCTAACCCCCCCCAAACCCCTCTAAACTCCCTATAAAGCCCCTCGGAACCCCATGTAAACCCCATGTAAACCCCATGTAAATGCCCCCTAAACCCTTCTATACCCATGTAAACGCCTGTAAACCTCTTTACACCTGGAAACACCTGTAAACCCATCTAAACCCCACTAAACCCTTCTAAAACCCTCTAAACCCCTCTAAACGCCTGTTATTCCTTCCAACCCCCCTCTAAACCCATGTAAACCACTAAACCCATGAAATCCATGCCAAATCCATGTCAACCCTCTAAACCCATGAAATCCATGTCAACCTCTCTAAGCATCTCTAAACCCCTGTAAACAACTCTAACCCCCACTAAACCCCCTCTAAAGCGCTCTAACCCCCACCAAACCTCCTCCAAACCCCCAACAAGCCATATAAAGCCCCCTAAACCCCTCGAAACCCCTGCTAACCCGTCTAAACCCCTCTAACCCCATCCAAACTCTCTAACCCCCTCTAAATCCCTCTAAACCCCTCCAAACCCATTTAAACCCCCATAACGCCCTCTAAACATATCTAAACCCCCTGTAAACTCTATGTAAACCCGTCTAAACACATCTAAACCCAAACCCCTCCAAACTCATCTAAACACCTGTAAAACTCTAAAACCCTCTAAACCCTTTCAAACACCCTTAAATACCTCTAAACGTCTTTAACACCTGCAAACACCTGTAAACCCCTTTAAACCCCTTTAAACCCATCTAAAACCCTATAATCCCTCTAAACACCTGTGAACAACTCTAAATCCCTGTAAATCCCCTGTAAACGCAGCTAACCCCCTCTAAATACCTTTAAATCCTCGTTAGCCCCTCTACACCCCTCTACATCCCCTATAACCCCCTCTAAACCCCTCCAAACCCATCCAATCACATCCAACCCCTTTAAACCCCACCCAAAGCACTCTAAACCGCTCTTAAACCCTACAGCACCATCTAAACCCATTTCAACCCCCTGTAAATCCCATGTAAACCCTTCTAAACCCAAACCGCTCTAAACCCCCATAAAGCCCCCTAAACCCCTTCAAACCCCTCTAAATCCACACTAAACACTTCTAAACGCATCGAAACCCCCTGTAAACCCCTATAAATACATCTACCCCCCGTCTAAACCCCTCGATACACCGATAAAACTCTCTAAACCCCTGTGACCCCTCAAAGCCCCAGCATACGCCTGTAAACCCCTGTAAACCACTGTAAAGCCCACTGATCCCACGTAAACCGCTGTAAACCACATGCAAACCAATCTAAACCCCTGTAAGCCTCTCTAAACCCATCTGAACCCCCTGTAAAGCTCTCCAAACCCAAACCCATGGAAAACAAAGTAAACCACAGTAAATCCCATGTAAACCCCTCTGTGCCTATAAACCTCTCTAAAACCCTCTAAATCCCTGTAAACCCCTCTAAACTTCTTAACACCTGTAAACACGTGTAAACACCTCTAAACCACTGTAAAGCCCGCTAAACCCCTGTAAACACCTGTAAACCCCCTGTAAACCCTTGCAAATCCCTGCAAACCTCTGCAAACCTATGTAAACCCGTTAAACCCTGTAAACTCCTCTAAACCCCAGTAAACCTCAGTAAAGCCCTCTAAACTCCTGTAGCCCCCCATAAACCCCTTCAAACACCTCCAAACATCTACAACCTCCTCTAAACCCCAATAAGCACCTTTAAACTCAAACAAACACCTTTAAACCCCTCCGATCCCCTCTAACCCCTCCCCCCCAAACCCCTCTAAACTACCTATAAAGCCCCTCGGAACCCCATGTAAGCCCCATGTAAACCCCATGTAAACGCCCCCTAAACCCTTCTATACCCATGTAAACGCCTGTAAACCTCTTTACACCTGTAAACCCATCTAAACCCCGTTAAACCATTCTAAAACCCTCTAAACCCCTCTAAACTCCTGTCATTCCTTCCAACCTACCTCTAAACCCATGTAAACCACTGTAAATCCATGTCAACCTCTCTAAACATCTCTAAACCCATGTAAACAACGCTAACCCCACTAAACCCCCTCTAACTTCCTCAAAACCCCTCAAACCCCCTCCAAACCCCCTGCAAATCCCTAACAAACCTTATAAAGCCCCATAAACCCACTCAAACCCCTGTAAAACCCATGTAAACCCCTCTAAACACCTGCTAACCCGCCTAAACCCCTCTAAACCCATCCAAATTCTCCAACACCTTCTAAAGCCCACTGAACCCACGTAAACCACTGTAAAGCCCATGCAAACCCATCTAAACCCCCTGTAAACCTGCCTAAACCCCCTCTGAACCCCCTATAAAGTTCTCCAAACCCCTCTAAATCCATGGAAAACACAGTAACCCACAGTGACCCCCATGTAACCCCTCTAAGTGCCTATAAACCTCTCTAAACCATTGTAAACCCCTCTAAACATCTTAATACCTGTAAACACATGTAAACCCCTCTAAACCCCTGTAAAACCCGCTAAACCATCTAAATCACTCACTCTAAATCCCTGTAAACCCCATGCAAACCCCTGTAAACCCATGCAAAACTCTGTAAACCTTCTAAACCATGTCAACCTCTCTAGACCTTTCTAAACCCCTCTAAACCCCTCTAAACCCTTGTGAACACATGTAAGCACATGTAGCCACCTCTAAACCCATCGAAACGCTTCTAAACCCCTGTAAATCACTCTGAACCCCAATAAATACCTCTAACCCCGTCTGAACCCCTCGTTACACCGGTAAACCCCTCTAAACCCCTGTGACCACTCAAAGCCCCAGTAAACGCCTGTAAACCACTATACAGCCCTCTGAACCCACGTAAACCCCTGTATACCCCATGCAAACCCATCTAAACCCTGTAAACCTCACTAAAACTGCCCGAACCCCCTGTAAACCCCGAAACCCCTTTAAACCCGTCTACAACCCTCTAAACCCCACTAAACCTGTCTAAACACTCGCAAACACCCGTAAACCCCTTTAAACCCCTCTAACCCCCTCTAACCCCCTCTAACCCCCTCTCAACCCCTCCAAACATATGTAAACCCCATGCAAACACTTCTAAACACCTGTAAACATCTCTAAACCCCTCTGAAGCCCCTATAAAGCTCTCCAAAGCCGTCTAAACCCATGGAAAACAAAGTAAACCACAGTAAATCCCATGTAAACCCCTCTATGCCTATAAACCTCTCTAAAACCCTCTAAACCCCTGTAAACCCCTCTAAACCTCTCTAAACCCCTCTAAACTACTGTAAACCCCCACTAATCCCATCTAAATCACTCGAAACCCCTGCAAGCCCTTGTAAACCTATGCAAACCGCTGTAAGCCCTCTAAAACCTGTAAACCACTCTAAAACTGTCTAAGCCTAACCCTAACCCTGTAAACCCAATGTAAACCCCTCTAAACCCCTGTGAACCACTCTAAACGCTCTAAACCCCTATAAACCCCGCTAACCCCCTCTAAACCCCCTTTAAAGACCATGTAAACACTTCTAAACCCTTGCAAACACCTGTAAGCCCCTAAAAGCCCCAGTAAACGCTTGTAAAAAACTATAAGCCCCTCTAGACCCTTGTAAACCCCCTATAAAGCCATCTGAACCCATGTAAAGCCCATCTAAACAATTATAAACCGCTCTAAACCCATCTAAACTGCTGTAACCCCTCTAAACCTCTGTACACTTGTAAATGCCTCCGAACCTGCTAAACCCATCTAAAACCCTCTAAACACCGGTAAATCCATCTAAACCCCATATAAACCCCCCATAAACGCCTCTATGCCCATGTAAACTCATTTTAACCCCTTTAAACACCTGTAAAGCCCTGTGGACCCATCTAAACCCCCTGTAAACACCATGTAAATCTATCTAACCCCCCTGTTAACCCCTCCAAAGCCCCCTAACCGCCTCTAACCGCCTGTAGCCCCCTCGAAACCGATCGAAACAAGTCCAAACCCCTCCATACCACTCTAAACCACTGCAGACGCCTTCAATCCCTTCCACACCACTCTAAACACCACCCAAACCCATCTAAAAGTCTCTTAACCCCTATAAACCTCTGTAAACCCACGTAAACCTCTCTAAACATATCCAAACCCCTGTAAACAACTCTAAATCCATCTAAACCTCATTAACCACTGTAAACCCTCTCTAAACTCCTCCAAACCCATCCAACCCCTCCAAACCCACTAACCCCCTCTAAACCCCTGGAAACCCCTGTAAATCCATCTAAAGCCCTATAAATACCTCTAACCCCGTCTAACCCCCCTCGAAACACCGGTAAACCCCCTCTAAACCCCTGTCAACCCCTCAAAGCCCCAATAAACGCCTGTGAACCCCTGTAAACCACTATAAAACCCTCTGAACCCACGTAAATCCCATGCAAACCCATCTAAACCATGTAAACCTCTCCAAAACCATATAAACCCCTATAACCCCTCTAAACCTCTACACTTGTAAACGCCTCTAAACCCGCTAAACCCATCTAAAACCCTCTAAACCGGTAAATCATTCTAAACCCCATATAAACCCCCATAAACCCCTCTACGCCACTGTAAACCCCTTTAACTCCTTTAAACACCTGTAAAGCCCCGTAGACCCCTAAACCCCCTGTAAGCACCATGTAAATTATTCTAACCCCCTGTAAACCCCTGTAAACCTCTACAAACGTCTCTAAACCACTGTAAACAACTCTAAATCCCTCGAAACCCCACTAAACCTCTGTAACCCCCCTCTAGGCTCCTCTAAACCCCCATAAAGCCCTCTAAACCTACCTGAAACCCTGTACCCCCATGTACCCCCATGTACCCCCCATGTAACCCCCATGTAACCCTCCCTGTTAACCCCCCTGTTAACCCGTTAAACCTATCTAAAACCCTCAAAACCCTTCGAAACCCCTGTAAATCCTTCTAAACCCACCGTAAACCCCTGTAAACCCATGTAATCCCCCTGTAAGCCCATGTGAACCTCTCTAAACCCATCTAAATCCCTGTAACCACCTCTAAACCTCTCTACACCTGTAAACCTCTTGAACTCCCTCTAAACCCCGATAAACCAATTTATAACCCTCTACACCCATGTAAGCCCCTCTAAACGCATGTAAACTCCCCACTAAACGTCTCTAAACTCCCTCCAAACCCCTCTAAACCGCTGCAAACCCCATATAAAGCCCGCTAACCCCAAATAACCCCCTGTAAACACAATGTAAACCTCTCTAAACCCTGTAAACCCCTCTAAAACCCTCTAACCCCTGTAAACCCTGTAAACCTCTCTGCACCTGAAAACACCTGTAAACCCCTGTAAACCGCTCTAAATCCCTCTAAACCCCTCTAAATTCATCAATTAAACATCCCCCTAAACCCCTGTAAACCCCAGTAAACCCCATGTAAACACCTCTAAGTACCTATGAACCTCTCTAAAAACCCCTAAAACCTGTAAACCCCTCTAAACTACTTTACACCTGCAAACACGTATAAACCCCTCCAAACCCCGCTAAACCCCGCTAAACCCATCTAAATCACTCTAAACCCCCCTGTAAACACCTGTAAACCCCTGTAAACCCATGCAAACCTCTAAATATCTCGAAACCCTTGTAAACAACTCTAAACCCCTCTAAACCCCTGGAAACCTCTCTAAAAGCCTCTAAACCTCAGGTAAACCCCTCTACACCTCTCAAAACCTGTACACCTGTCAGGTTTTGAGAGGTGTAATCCCCTGTAAACCATTCTGAACCCCATGTAAACCACATGTAAACCCTCCTAAACCCCATGTGAACCTCCTGTAAACCTATGTAAACCCCTCTAAGCCCTGTAAAACTCTCTAAACCCACCTAAGCACCTCTAAACCACTCTAAACCTCTCTAAACCCTTGTGAACACATGTCAGCACATGTAAACACCTCTAAACCCATGTAAACCCCCGTAAATACCTCTAAACCCATTTAAGCACCTCTAAACCCCCACCAAACCCCTCTAACCCCATCTAAACCACTCCAACCCCCTCCAAGCCCATCCAAACCCCTCTAAACCCATCCAACCCCCTCTGAACCCCTGTAAAAAACCCTAAATCCTTGTAAATACCTCTAACCCCCTCCAAACCCCTCTAAACACATGTAAACCCCTCTAGCCCCAGTAAAAGGCTGTAAACCCATGTAAACACCTTCAGACACCTCCAAACACGTAGAACCTCCAACCCCCCTTTAAACCCCATGTACACCCTTCTAAACCCATGTGAACCACTCTAAAGCCTCTAACCCCTTATAAAGCCCGCTAAACCGCTCTAAAGCCCTGTAAACCCCTCTAACCCCTCTAAACCCCCTATAAAGCCCTGTAAAACCCTCTAAACCCATCTAAACCCTCCCCAGTAAAGACCATGTAAACCCCACCTAAACCACTGTAAACCCCATGTAAACGTCCCCTAAACCCTTATATACCCATGTAAACGCCTCTAAACCTATCTACACCTGTAAACACCTGTAAACCCATCCAAACCCCTCTACATTTCTGTAAATCCTTCCAACCCCCCTGTAAACCCCTGTAAACCACTGTAAATCCATGTAAACCTCTCTAAGCATGTCTAAACCCCTGTAAACAACTCTAAATCACTCTAAACCCAATTAAACCCCTGTAAACCCCATCTAAACCCATATAAACCCATCCAAACCACTCTAAATTTCCACAGACCCCTCGAAACCCCCTCTAAACCGCTCCAAACCCCTCAAAATCCCTGGCAACACACATAAAGACCTCTAAACCCATGTAAACCCCTTGTAAACCCCTCTAAATCCCCGGTAAACCCTCTAAACCCATCCAAACACATTCACCCCCTCTACATCCCTCTAAACCCCTCCAAACCCCTCCAAACCGCTTCCACCTCTCCAAACCCCCCCCAATCCCTTCCATTTCCCTCTAATCCCATCCAAACCCCTCTAAAACCTTCTTAACCCATCTCAATCCCTGTAAACCCCATGTAAACCCATCTGAACCCAAACCTCTCTAAAGCCCTCTAAACCCATCTAAACGCCTGTAAACCCCTCTAAACCCCTGTAAATCTCTCTAAAACCCCCTTAACTCGTATAAAGCTCCCCAAACCCCTCTTAACCCATGGAAACGCCTGGAAACCCACGTAAACCCCATGTAAACACTTCCAAGTACCTATAAACATCTCTAAAACCCTCTAAACCCCAGTAAACGCCTCTAAACCTCTTTACACCTGTAAACCTCTCTCAGCCCGTCTAAACCCCGCTAAACCCATTTAAATCACTCTAAACCCCTGTAAACCCCTGCAAACCACTGCAAAGCAGATATCTAAATATCTCTAGACCCTTGCAAACAACTCTAAACCACTCTAAACCCTTGAAAACCTCTATAAAAGCCTCTAAACCTCATGTAAACCCCTCTAAACCTCTCTAAACTTGTGAACACCTGGAAACCCCTTTAAACCCCTCTAAGCCCCGCTAAACCAATCTAAAACCTTTAACCCCCTCTAACCCCCTGTAAACCCCTGTAGACCACTCTAAACCCATCAAACCCCCTGTAAACCCATGTAAACCACTCTAAACCCCTCTACACCCCTATAAAGCCCTCCAACCCCCTGTAAACCCCTGTAAACCCCACCAAATAACTATAAAGCCGTATAAGCCCCTGTAAACCTGTAAACACAACTAAAACCTAACCCCCTGTAAATCTCTATAAACCTATGTAAGTCCCTCCAAACCCCTCTAAACCCCCTCTAAAACCCTCTAAACCCCCTCTAAACCCGCTCTAACCGCTCTAAACCTCTCCAGCCCCTCCAATCCTATCCAAACCCCTCTAAACTCCATCCAAACACATCTAAACCCCCTGTAAACCCCATGTAGACCCGTCTAAACCCAAACCCCTCTAAACCCCCATAATGCCCTCTAAACCCCTCTAAAACCCTGTAAACCCATCTAAACCCCCTATAATGCTCTCTAACCCCCTCAAAACCCATCTAAACCCCACTGTAAACCCCACTGTAAACCCCACAGTAAACCCCCATAAACCCCTGTAAACCCCATGTAAACCCCCCTACACCCCTATAACCCCCTTCAAACCCGTATAAACTTGTCGAAAAACCCTCTAAACACATCTAAACCCCCCCTAAACCCCTCTAGACCATCTAAACTCCTGCACACCCCTGTAAAGACCTCTAAACCCCTCTAACCCCATCTAAATCCCTCTAAACCCCTGTAAATATATCTAACCCGCTTCAAACCCCTCTAAACACCTGCAAATCTCTCTAGCCCTAGGAAAACGTCTGTAAACCTATGTAACCCCATGTAAACCCCTCTAAAACCCTGTAAACCCATGTAAACCTTTCTAAACATCTCTAAACCCCTGTAAACAACTCTAAGACCCCCTAAAACCCTGTATACCTCAGTAAACCACCATAAACCCCCTGTAAACCCCTCTAAACCTCTCTACTCCTGTAAACACCATGTAAACCCAATGAAATCCCTCTAAACACCGTTAAACCAATCTAAAACCTTCTAACGCACCCTAAACCCCATGTAAATCCCTCTAAACCCATGGGGATCCCTCTAAACCGCATCCAAACCCCCCTAACCCCCTCTAAACACCCTTCAAACCCCTTCAACCCGCTCCAGAACTCTCCAAACCCCTCTAAACCCACGCAGACCCCTCTAAACCCCTATAAAGCCCTCGAAACCCCTATAAACCCTCTGTAAACACCATGTATACCCCCTCTAAACACATGCGAACCAGTCTAAATGCCTCTAAACCCCTATAAAGCCCGCTAAACCCCTCTAAAGCCATGTGAACACCTCTAACCCCTATAAAACCCCCTATGAAACCCTTTAAAACCCTCTAAACCCATCTAAACCCCCTGTAAACACCATGTAAACCCCCTAAACCCCATGTAAACGCCCCCTAAACCCTTCTATAGCCCTCTAAACCTCTCTACACCTGTAAACACAGATAAACCCCTGTAAACCCATCTAAACCCTGCTAAACCCCTCTAAACTCCTGTAAATCCTTCTAACCCCTCGAAACCACTCTAAACCCCTCTAAACCTCCCCAGAACCCCTCCAGATCCCTAAGAGCTCCTCTAAACCCCTCTAAACAACTAAACCCCTGTAAACCCCATGTAAACCCCTCTAAACCCGTTAATCCTTCTTAACCCGTCTAAACACCTCTAAACCCATCCAAACCCTCTCTAGATCCCTCTGAACCCCTCCAAACCCCTCTAAACCGTTCTCAACCTCTCCAGACCCCCCGAATCCCCTCCAAACCCCTCTAAACCACATCCGAAGCCCTCTAACTCCCTCTTAACCCCGATAAAGCCCTCTAAACCCATCTAAAC
Organism: Raja brachyura; assembly: GCA_963514005.1. Next base: position 50,651 of record CAUPSL010000285.1, read on the forward strand.
GCCCTGTAAGCCCCCATGTAAACCCGTCTAACCCCAAACCCCTCTAAATCTAAACCACTATAAAGCCCTCTAAACCCTTCTGAACGCCTGTAAACCCCTCTAAACCCCTGTAAACATCTAAAACCTTCAACCCCCGCTAAACCCCTCTAAACCTCTTTAAACAACTGCAAACACCAGTAAATCCCTTTAAACCCCTCTAAATCCATCTAAAACCCTCCAAACCCCTGTAAATCCCTTTAACCCCATCTAAACCCCTCAAAGACCCAGTAAGCGCATGTAAACTCCATTTAAACTCATCTAAACCCCTTGTAAACGCCTCTAAAACCCTCGAAACCCGTGTAAATCTCCCCAAAACCATCGAAACCGTTGTAACACCTCTAAACCTCTCTGCACCTATAAACACCTGTAAAGCCCTGTAAACCCCTATAAACCCGCTAAACCCATCTAAAACCCTCTAACCCATCTAAACCCCTGTAAATCCTACTAAACACCCTGTAAACCGCCATAACCCCTCTAAACCCCTGTACACCCCAGTAAACTCGCGAAAACCTTTAAACCTCTCCAAACCCCTGTAAACCTGCCTAAAACCTTCTAAATCCATGTAAATCCCTCTAAACCTCTCTACACCTGTAAACACCTGTAAACCCCATGAAATACCTCTAAACCCTGCTACACCAATCTAAAACCCTCGAAATCCCACTAAACCGCTGTAAATCCCTGTAAACCCACTTAAATCCCTCGAAACCCATCCAAACCTCTCCAACCCCCTGCAAACCCCTCTAAACTCCCTCCAAACCCCTCTGCCGCTCTAAACATCTCCAGGACCCTTATAAAGCACTATAAACCCCTGTAAACCCCATGCAAACACTTCTAAACCCATGTGAACCACCAAACGCCTCTAAAGCTCGCTAACCCGCTGTACACTCCTCTAACCCCCTGTAAACCCCTCTAAACCCATCTAAACCGCCTGTAAACACCATATAAACTCCTCTAAACCCCGGTAAACCCCATGTAAACCCCCCTAAACCCCTCTAAACCTCTGTAAACCTCTCTAGAACCCTCCATACCCTTGTAAACCACACTAAACCACACTAAACCACACTAAACCCCTATAAATCCCTCTAAACCCCTCTAAACCCCATGTAAAATCCTGTTAACCCCTCTAAACCCCTCCAAACCCCGCTAAACACCCCTAACCCCCCCCCACCCCCTCTAAACCACTCTAAACCCCTCCAAACGCCCTCTAACCCCTCTAAACTCCATCCAACCCCCTCTAAATCCCATAACACTCTCTAAACCTATCTAAACCCCCTGTGAACCGTGTGTAAAGCTGTCTAAACCCAAACCCCTCTAAACCCAGCTAACCCCCTCTAAACCCCTATAAAGTCCTCTAAACCCCTCAAAACCCATCTAAACCCATCTAAGCCCCCTGTAAACCACAAGTAACCCCCCTAAACCCCTGTAAACCCCATGTAACCCCCCCTAAACCCCTGTAACCCCTCTAAATCCGTATAAACCTCTGAAACCCTCTGAACACGTCTAACCACCCCCCAAACCCCTCTAGACGCCTGTAAACCCCTCTTGACCCCAGTAAACCACTAAAACCCCTCTAAACCCATGTAAACCCCTGTAAATTCCATGTAACCCCCTCTAAACCGCTCTACACCTGTAAAGCACTGTAAACACCAATAAACCCGCTAAGCCCATCTAAAACCCTCTAAACCCCTCTAAACCCCTGTAAATCCTGCTAAACCCGCTGTATACCCCCGTAAACCCCTCTAAACGCCTGTAAACAACTCTAAGCTCTTCTAAACCCCTGTATACCTCTGTAAACCCCCCTAAACACCTGTGAACCCCTCTACACCTCTCAACACCTGTAAATACGTACATCCATTGAAATCCCACTAAACCCCGCTAAAACAATCTAAAACCTCCTACACCCCTCTAAACTCCCTCCAAACCGCTCTAAACCTCTCCAGAACCATCCAAACCCCGCCAAACCCCTCTAAATCCATGCAAACCCCCCTCTAAACCCCTACAAAGTGCTCGAAATTCATATAATCCCTTGTAAACCCCATATAGACCCCTCTAAACTCCTGTAAATCCCTCTAAACCCCTATAAAGCCATCTAAACCCCTGTAAACCCCATGTAAACTCCACCAAACCCCTGTAAAACCCCATATAAACACCTCTAAACACCTGTAAGCCCCATGTAAACCCCACTAAACCCCTGTGAAACCCCCGTGAAACCCCCTCTAAACCCCTGTAAATCCCTCTGAACCGCTGCAAATCCCTCTAACCCCCTCTAAACATCTCTAATCCCCTGCAAATCCCGGGTAACACCTCTAAGCCCCAATAAACGCCTGTAACCCCTTGTAAAACATTCTAGACCCTTGTAAACCCCTATAAAGCCCTCTAAAACCATCTAAACCCGTGTAAACCTGTCTAAACCCCTCTAGAACCTATATCAATCTCTCCAAACCCTTCTAAACCCATGTAAACCACATGTAAACCCCTGTAAACCCTCTGTAAACAGCGGTAAATCCCCGTAACCCTCTCTAGACCTTTTTAAAACAACTAAACTCCTCTAAACCGTCTAAACCCCATGTAAACCACTCTAAACTTCTCTGAACCTGTAAACATCTGTAAACCCCTCTAAACCCCGCTAAGCCAATCTAAAACCCTTTAACCCCTCTAAATCCTTCTAACCCCCGGTAAATGCCTGTATAACCCTATAAACCCCTCAAACCCCCTGTAAACCCATGTAAACCACTCTAAACCCCTTCATAAACCCCATGTAAATCTCCCCTAAACCACTGTAAACCCCTCTAAACACATGTAAACCTCTCTAAACCTGTCTAAACACCTCCAAACACATCTAAACCACTCTAAACCTCTCTAAACACTTGTGAACACATGTAAACACCTCTAAACCCCTCTAAGCCCATCTAAAACCCTTTAAACCCATCTAAACCCCGGTAAATCCATCTAAACCCATGTAAGTCCTTCTAAACCCCACCAAAGCCTTCTAACCCACTCTAAACCCCTCTAATCCACTCCAAACCCATCCGAACCGCTCAAAACCTCTCCAGACCCTCCAAACCCACCCAGACCCCTCTAAACCCTTCATCCCATCCAACCCCAAACCCATATAAAGCCCTCTAAACTCCTATACACCCCCTGTAAACCCCATGTAAATCCTTTTAAACCCCACCAATCCCAACGAAACCCAACCAAACCCCACTAAACTCATCCAAACGCCTCCAAACCACTCTAACCCTCTCCAGACCCTTCCAAACCCATCCAAGCCACTCTAAACCCCTCCAAATCCCGCCAACCCAAATCCTATAGAAACTTACAAAATTCCAAAGGGGTTGGACAGGCTAGATGCTCTAGATGTTGGGGAAGTCCAGTACAATGAGTCATAGTTTAAGCATAAGGGGGAAATCTTTTAGGACCGAGATGAGAAAAACATTTTTCACATAGAGCGGTAAGTCTTTGGAATTCTCTGCCCAGAAGGTAGTTGAGGCCAGTTCATTGGCTATATTTAAGAGGGAGTTAGATGTGGCCCTTGTGGCCAGAGGGATCAGGGGGTATGGAGAGAAGGCAGGTACGGGATACCGAGTTGGATGATCAGCCATGATCATATTGAATGGCGGTGCAGGCTCGAAGGCCGAATGGCCTACTCCTGCACCTATTTTCTATGTTTCAAACCTCTCCAACCCCCTCTAGACCCATATAAAGCCCTGTAAACCCCTGTAAACCCCATGTAACATGCCCTAAACCTCCGTAAACCCCTCTAAACCCGTGCAAATCTCGCTAAAACTCTCTAAACCCCTCTCAACCCCACGAAACCCCTCCAAACTGCTCTAAACCTCTCCAGGCCCCTCCAACCCAATCCAAACCCCTCCAACCCCCTCTAAACCCATATAAAGCACGCTAACCCCCTATAAAACCCTGTAAACTCCATGTAAACCCCTCTAACTCCTTCTAAACCCATACAAGCCCTATAAACCCCTGTAAACCCCTCTAAACCCCTGTGAACCACTAAACGCCTTTAAACCCCTATAAAGCGCACTAACCGCCTCAAATCCATGTAAACCCCTATAAACCCCTCTAAACCGCCTGTAAACACCATCTAAACCCATGTAAACCCCATGTAAACCTCCCAAATCCATGTAAAGCCCTCTAACCTCCTGTAAACCTCTATAAAACTCTAAATCCCTCTAAACCCCTGCAAACCACTCTAAACACCTGTAAACCCCTGTAAATCCATGTAAACCCCTGCAAACCACTCTAAACACCTCTAAACCCCTGTAAACCACTGTAAACCCACATAAACCTCTCGAGACATCTCTAACCCCCTGTAAACATCTCTAACTCCCTCTAAACCCTTCTAAAACACCTCTAAACACCTCTAAACCCCTCTAAACCCCAGTAAACCCCTGTAAACCCCTCTAAATCAGTATAAACCACTCAAACCCTCTGAACACGTCTAACCCCCCTAAACCCTTCTAAACGCCTGTAAACCCCTCTAGACCCCAGTAAACCACTAAAAGCCCTCTAAACCCATGTAAATCCATGTAAACTCCATGTAAACCCCTCTAAACCGTTCTACACCTGTAAAGCACTGTAAACACCTATAAACCCGCTAAACCCACATAAAACCCTCTAAACCCCTCTAAACCGCTGTAAATCCTGCTAAACCCGCTGTATACCACCGTAAACCCCTCTAAACGCCTGTAAACAACTCTAAGCCCCTCTAAACCCCTGTATACCTCTGTAAACCCCCCTAAAAACCTCTCTAGACCTGTAAATACGTAGATCCATTGAAATCCCTCTAACCCCCGCTACACTTCCTCCAAACCATTCTAAACCTCTCCAGACCCCTCCAAACCCCTATAAACCCATGCAAGCCCCCTCTAAACCCCTATAAAGTCCTCGAAATTCCTATAATCCCCTGTAAACCCCACGTAGACCCCTCTAAACTCCTGTAAACCCATCTAAACCACTGTAAACCCCATGTAAACCCCACTAAATTCCTGTAAAACCCCATGTAAACACCTCTAAACGCCTGTAAACCCATCTAAAACCCTCTGAACCCCTGTAAATCTCTCTAAAACTATCTAAACCCCTCTAAATCCCTCCAAACACCTCTAAACCCCAGCAAACCCCTCCAAACCGCTCTAAAGGCTTTTGGTGAGGCCACACCTGGAGTATTGCGTACAGTTTTGGTCTCCAAATCTGAGGAAAGACATCCTTGCCATAGAGGGGGTACAGAGAAGATTCACCAGACTGATTCCTGGGATGTCAGGACTTTCATATGAGGAAAGATTGGATAGACTCGGCTTGTACTCGCTGGAATTTAGAAGATTGAGGGGGGATCTTATAGAAACTTACAACATTCTTA